>JADDOH010015027.1:0-18283 GCA_016648135.1 Agrypnia vestita
ACTCTGGGTCAATTCCCTACTTTGTCGGAAAACCTCGGGAAAATCCCGGAAAATTTGAGAACGGGTGACATCTTTTTTATTTTTGACATTTTTGGCATTTTGAGTTTTGTGCTGTGTTCCCAGGGTAGGAAAACCCAGGGAAAACACTTTTAGTTTTAGTGTATACCTGTTGATAAGTGTGGAAAACTCAACTCTTAAACCGTCCTAGTTTTAGTGAATTTTCTTTTTGTTCTGTGATCCCAGGGTTAGTAAACCCTGGGAAAACACTCTTTGTGTTTAGGTATTTTCCACAGTTTAATAGGTATTGACAACTTTCTAGTGATAAGAGTTTAGTGAAATTTTCTTTTTGATTTGTGTTCCTCGGAGACGCTTTCCCGAGGAAAACACTCTGTGTTGTGTAACTTTATAATTTCTTATTGACTATTTTCATTGTTCTATTTCATGATTCTTATTTCTGTTACAACTCGCTTATTTATAGTCATATCGGAGTGAGAAAAACTTTGTGGAGATCGCCATCTTCTGAACTTTCCGGGGATGGCGGAAAAATCTGGAAAATCCCCGTTCAGGGGTGACCCTAAGGATCATCCCCTTCTACAGAAGGGCTTAACGCCAGAACAAGTGTCATCCGCCCTAAGGAATTTGCTAGTTGAGATGGAACAGGCTGCCACGCCCATCTCAAGTAGGTCCACGACCCCTTCTAGGGGCCCCAGTGCCTACGCTGGCAGGCCAACAAACAAGAAACGAGCTGAAACGGAAGAACTATCATCGATGTTGCCCGTCTCCGGATCTTCGGGGAAGGAGCAAGAACTAGAATTCATGGAGAGAGCCCGCGGTATTACGATGGCGCTAAATTCGCTAACTTTAGAGGATAAGAATCGTTTGACGATAATACAAAAGACGAAAATTACTGCTTGCAGTTCCGATTTTTTAGCGCTGGTAACGGATCTCGTAACTGAGAACTCACGCCTTAAGGGCGCTTTGGAAGAACATAGAACTATTGGCTATGTCAAGTCACATAATGACCTTCTAGAATTCAAAACCAGCGTCAGCAACTCTTTTGCAGAAATGAGCGAAAAAATAGATGTAATCGCTAAGTGTGCTTCTGGTGGAGAAAGTTTCAAAAATGAATTTGGAATCCTGAGAGAGGACATAGCGAAGGGGATCATGAGCTGCGCCTCCCAGGCACCGCTGAAGTCTTCTTACGCCAATGTTGCATCAACAATAAATGTTCGAGGACAAAAGAGAGAGGTCGGGCCCGCTCCGTCCTCTGTTATCATTTACCCTAAGGAGGCCGAGGGCACCTCGGCAGAGGCAACGAAGACTATTCTTATGGATACACTTAAGCCGACTAATGACGGTTTTCGTCTGGTCAGGGTTAGGCGTGACCGAGGAGCGGGGGTCTTACTAGAAACCTCGTCAAACTCAGGTCTGGCTAGCATAAAGGCTGCCAAGAGCAGATTGGAATCCAAGGGATTAGTCATGATAGAACCGAAGGGCAGATTGCCAAGAGTGGCCATCTACGATGTGCCTCGAAGCTTAGATGAGAACACCTTTCTCCAAGAATTCTATGCCACAAATATCGATGGAAATACGGAGGTATCCTTTGAGGAGTTTAAAAAAACGACAAAAAGAATAAACATGTTTGGCCGCCGTGATGGCGATAGTGTAAACTGTGTTTACACCGTTTTGCCAGCAGTTAGGAAAACTATTCTTGATGATGGGCGAATATACCTGAAAGAAGGTTGGCAGTCATGCCGAGTACGTGATTTCATTGGTGCTACACGGTGCTACAAATGCCATATGTATGGGCATATTACAAAGTCTTGTAAACAGAAAGTTGATACGTGCCGTCATTGTGCCACTCAAGGTCACAAAGAAGAGGCGTGCACAAAACTAGACGACCCTCCGCGATGCGCCACATGCTCTCGCTTCAAGAAACCTGCCGAACATCGCACGGGCGACGCGGAGTGTCCTGCATTGCAGGCCGCGGTCGATCTCAGCGTGAAACTTACCAACTATGGCTAATGAGATTAAAATCGGCCAGGTTAATGTTGGCCGATCGCGCGCTGCATCCCTTGAGTTGTAGCGTGCGATTGGTGAACTTAATTTAACCATGATTCTGGTACAGGAACAGTACACGAGGCAGAGCAGGTCTCCCGGGATTGAGGCGCCCCTCGTTATGATCGAGGAGGGTGTGTCGCCGGGTGCAGGTATATTGGTCGATACTAGTCGCCTGAAACCCCTGTACCTGGCACACCTCTCCGATAGGTATCGAGTGTGCGCCTCCGTCGTGTTTGAAGGGATCGAGATATATTTTATCTCGGTTTACTTCAAGTACGGCGACCCTGTGGGCCCTCACATTCTAGGTCTCTCCCGTACCCTGGATGAATCAAAAGGGAAGCATGTGTTGATTTGTGGAGACTTTAATGCTCGGTCTCCCCTCTGGCATGATCACTCTGGGCAGCACAATAACTACGATCGTAGAATCGCCGTTGAGGGGTTCATCGCTTGTTACGGCCTGAATATCCTCAACGAGGCAGGTTCACTACCAACATTTGCAGGGTATGCCGGTGGGGAGAGTCGTGTTGATCTCTCCTTATGTACGAATAATATGCTGGGACTTGTCAAAGACTGGAGAGTGTTGGACGGTGCGATTGAGTGTGACCACCGCCTAATCACTTTTCATGTGAGCTCTTAAACGAGGCTGTAGTGAGATCGGCCGACTCCGTTATCGGTCGCACTCGCCCGGGGAAACATTTTTCAACCCGCTGGTGGACTACTGACCTGGGGGTGCTGCGGGCTGCCTACCGTCGGGCCTATCGGCGTTGCGGGGTTGTTCGTCAGGATCTTGCTGCTCCTATGGTGCAGCAAACCCTGGTGGAGGAGCTCCGTGTGGCTAGGTCGGCTTACACGGCGGCGATCCGTAGCGCCAAACGGGCCCACTGGCAACAGTGGGTGACCGAGATTGGGAATGCCGATCCTTGGCGTATCACTGGGCTTGTCCGGAGGAGTGTCAGAAACCCCGTTGCTCTCCTTTCCGGGATCACTCTCCGCGGAAGGACGACGGATGGTCTGATCTCCACCCTGGATGGGCTCTTGGAGAAACTTGTGCCTCTAGAGCGGACTGGAGGGGAGGAGGATCATCACCGGCTTGTCCGTGCCCTGGCCCGGCTCCCAACTAGCTCTATGCTGCTAGAGTCTCGAGTGCCACCACCTGTTACGGGAGCTGAGCTGAGCGTCATTTTTAGGAACCTAGGTCCTGGGAAGGCTCCCGGTGTGGACAAGATTACGGGGGCGATAGCGAAGAATGTTTGGAGGTATGCCAGTAAAGAAGTTTTGTTTGTGATGAATAAGTGCATTAGTGTAGGAGTTTTTCCTGCCGTATGGAAGAGAGGTGTGCTCTCAATCATACCCAAGGGGAACTCCAAACCTCGGTCAGATCCAGGTGCGTATCGCCCAATCACATTCCTTCCTGTTTTCGGGAAGGTGCTTGAGACGGTGATCCGGAACAGGCTTGAGAGAAATCTCTCGCCTGCCTGTGACCGACAGTTTGGGTTTGTCAGGGGTAGGTCAACGGCATGTTGTTTGCACGTGATTGGGTGAAGAATAATTGTAAGAAGTATGTCATAGGTATTTTCTTGGACATATCGGGTGCCTTCGATAATGCCTGGTGGGAGATGATTCTTACCAAGCTGAAGGTCCGGCAGTGTCCGGGGTATCTCTTTGACATTGTCAAAAGTTACCTCGGTGATCGTACCGTGACCCTCAGCTATGGTGGATTATCCCGCACCAGGCCTCTGGACATGGGTTGCCCTCAGGGTTCGGTTCTAGGACCGACTCTGTGGAACATCCTCTTTGACGACCTGTTACTGCTTCCGCTACCGGTGGACTGCACGACTATAGCCTACGCGGATGATGCTCTCCCGCTCGTTTCTGGACAGACTCGCAGAGAATTAGAGGAAAAGGGTAATAGGTATTGACCTATTACCTATTACCTATTACCGCAATTGTGCGATGATTTCTGACTGGTGTAAAAGAAACAAGTTAGCTCTGGCGCCTTCGAAAACGGTTGCTCTGAAGATGAAGGGTGGCTTGAGTCAGGTTAGGAATCCGATTTTGAAAGTGGATGGAATAACTGTAAAATTTGAAAGAGAAGTTAAGTACCTAGGAGTGACCTTTGACATGTCGGGCTCCTTTCTGGCTCATGTCAAGACCATCTCCGACCGTGCGGGGGTCTTCTTTGCTTCCATGAAGCGGATGAGTGTTGCGGACTGGGGCATCCGTTCGCCGGCTATGCGACTAGTTTACAAGGCTACTTATGTGGCTCAGGTCACGTATGCAGCCGAGGTCTGGTCGCATAGGCTTCCGGATTAGGGTTGTCGCTGCAGCTCTGAATAGTGGGCAGAGAGTTCCGTTGCTGGCGCTGACGGGGGCCTACCGGACGGTTTCTAGTCAGGCCCTCCCGGTTCTAGCGGGGGTGCTCCCTGCAGACTTGGAGGTTTTGGAGACCTGCGCGCGCCGTAAACTTAGGCGGGGTCTGGAAACTGACTACTTCGGTAGGACTCTCAGGCGCCTGGAAAACGAGCGGTTCCAGGAGTTGGACAGAAGGATTAGACGGATCACGATCGAAGTTTGGCAAGAAAGATGGGATGCCGCTACCACCGGGAGGTGGACCCACAGCTTCTTCCCGAGGGTGGCGGTGAAAGAAAGAAAGGATTCCGAAGGGTATTTCCCCACACTGAACCACCACACAGTACAGCTGCTGTCGGGTCATGGAGAGTTCAGATCTAAGTTACATGATCTTGGGCTCTCCACCCACCCTTGGTGCGTCTGTGCTCGTGTGGCCCAGACTCCGGGACATATCCTGTGGGACTGTTCTTTGATGAGGGATGCAAGAGAAGCTTTGATTGAGGGCATAAATGGGCCACATGGAACAGGTCGGCGTCTTACAAATGCCGACCTTGTGAGTTGTGAGGATAACTTCAGACTTTTTAAAGTGTTCGTGGGAATTTGGGTGACCCGTTGGGAAATCCTGAGGGGTCCTGCTCAGTGGTCCTGATGTACCCTTGACCATGCTGCCCTACATTGGTTTTTCTTTGTTTTTTTTTTAATAATCTTGCTTGCAATTTCACTTTTTCTGTTTATTACTTCTATTTTCTCTTTACATTCTTGTTAATTTCATTGTGTTTTCTATCATTATTTTCCATTTTATTTGCACAACCATGTTATCTTTCAGTTTTGTATCATATTTTGTCAATTTTACGTTGTCTCTCCTGATCGGTGTCATACCGGTGGTTTTACCTTTTTTGACTCAAGTGCTACATGTTTTTATTTTTGTTTTGTCCCTTTCCCTCCAAGGAGGGGTGTTGATTTATTTTTGTCCCGTGCGATGTCTCCTCGGGTGTTCTTATGTTTTATTTTTAGATTATAGATGTTCTTATATTGTAATTTTGTAAAACCTCTTTTAAAAATAAAGACTTTTAGCATGGGACATTGAAGGTTTTGCGCGACCGACTCGCCTGGTCTTGCTTCTTGTAATGCTGGGACGCAAGGCCGGGCGGAGAGGACGCTTTAGCATAAAATAATGCCAACCAGGCGGCGAATGTGTTGGGCTGATATGGACGCTTCGGCGCATAAAACAGCCCAGGGTATGTGGTGGGTCACCTTCAATGTACCATAGATTAGATTTATATTAGAATGCTAAATCAGTACAACGAGGTAACGTCATGTAACCCCAACAATGACATATTTCACATGACACAACCTCAGTTTAAGAGAGAAATTATATCGCTCCTGACCGAAAATAGTTTGAGCGTGTAAGACGGACTCTTCGGAAATCAACCTAAACAAAAATTTTATAGCCACAAAGCGCGGGTACACATTTTCAGGCTTAGTTGACCTGGGAGCCTACATGCCTATTATGTTGTGCGGAGAATGTTAACTTCGTTCATCTTATAATCACTCACTGTAGTATCCTTATATTGTATAATGTATTAATGTTTTATTTCAATGTATCATTGTAAACCGTAACTGTACTAATCACCTTGTCCTAAATGACTATCCATTAGGGTCATTCTGACCTGTCGATAGTCTCTAAATTAAAAAATTTTAAAAAATAAAAAAAAATTAAGAAGTTTTATAGTATTATAGATTGTATAATATTATAGGATACGTAAATATAAATATGAAAGTCATTATGGATAGTATATTAGTAATATATTGTAGAATACTAGAGTAAAATACTAGATATATAAAGGAGTGTCATATAAACCAACTTAAGAAATTTAAAAAAAGAAGAAGCTGAAAACGAAGCAAACCGTTAATCGAATAGTTAAAAATGAAGTATAAAAAGAAGAAGACGAATAAAGCAAAATACGAATCAAGTTGTAGAAGGGAGTACTGTTATCATTAATAAATAAAGAAAAAAAAAAGTGTGAATCATTAAAAAATATGCAAACCACCCTATACTTTTACAATATCAATTGACGTGCTCTCACCCCGACGCCCAGTGGAACACTGACAACTGTGTTGGTGTCAGTTTGGCCGGCGCTATTGGCGTATTACGCGAACTAAAGGCGGCCATATACGCTCCGGTAGACCGTAGAGGTACATCTGTTCGGTCGACCTCTAGATACGTACCGCAGCGTGTGTGGTGTTCGCGGGTGGAGGTTTCCAGACCTGTACAGGTGACCGCAGAAGAGTTGAAATTCTATACTTTTTGTCTGTGCGGCCGCGGCTGACAAATCTGTGCGTGTGTGGCGCTCTCAGTTTATATTCTCTATTCTATGCTCTCAGTATCTCTCTATTATGTGATGTCGTAGCTGTGACAGGAAGAGGTTATGTTGGGTGCAATGTTTTTTAAATGAAAAGTCTTAAGCGTTGTAAAGAAATCGAAGTTTATAAATTGGAACCGTATCTTTAGCGCGTAAAAAATACCACGATCGACCCAAAATTGCTGCAAAAACTAAAAGAATTGGAGCCTGATGCCAATATGAATATGGTTATAAAATTATTCATATAAATTAATTGTTAATATTTTTTAAAACATATTTTATAATTTTGATTCGTATTTTTCTGTTCAGATTTAACTATAAATAAAGACTAAACTTTATTTTATGGCCTCACTCGATTTTCTTAAAAATAAGTATCCTGATGTAGTTAAGTGCCCTGATGGCAAAACTGAAATCAAAATTTGGCGGTCGTTAGTATTAAAATCTAAATAAATGAATATTTTAAACAAAACTATTTTATTAGGTACCTGCAGGTAATCTTTTCGCAGAACATTAAACAAAAGGCATCACATGTCTCTGGAATTATTTTACCGAGAGCTTGAGGTGATATGATACTAGAGAATTTAAGGCATTAGTATGATCTCCCTGTTGCAAAAAATCTTAAAGGGGTTGTAGCCTCTCCCATACAAAGTTTGCATATTCGCCGCCATTTTATAAAAAATCTTAGCCACAAATTAAATGTATATAAATCGATAGAGGACTTTTATACAAACATATAACTATTCGGTCATAAAATCCTAAAGCGTCATGTTCCGTACAGGACCTTAAATGCCATCGGCTCGCCGAGCGCGAGGCATAAAAACAAACAATAATGTGTGTAACATTTGTGTGAACAATAATGTGATTAAGTGTTTATTCTAGGTTTATTTAATATTATAAGTTTATGCATATGTAATAATATTATGAATGGAGAGAAAGTGATTCATTCTATAAACGGCGGTAGGCGGAGCGAGGACTTCATTGCCACCGCCACCATCTTGTTTATTGTTCTCCACTAATGAGATTATAATGACCGATGGCGGGCGCCCCCGCCCCCCGCTATGGCGCCAGCGGGGGGTGGGGCCCACCCGCTATGCAGGTATTTGCTAATGACAGCCTTTGTGTGAATGAAAATTGTTTGTCATTCATTAATATGTTCGATAATTTGTCATAAATATGTGTGATAATTTGTCGCTCACATTTTGAGTAAATAAATAAATTTATGTGTAATGATGGTTCCTTCCGCGATTGACCGGAGAACATTTTGAAATAAAAGTATCCGTCGGTCTCGGCAATCGCGGAACCGGTTATTTGTAAATGTTATGCTATGATATTGTAAATGATTGTATATTTTTTCACCTGGATTTTATTTTTTGACCATTTTATGTAAATTTTATTACTTGTAATTTTATGTAAATTTTATCGCTTGTAATTTTATGTAACTTTTATTTCTTGTTTATTGCTTGTAATTTTATGTAACTTTTATTTCTTGTTTGTTGCTTGTAATTTTAATAAACGGGGGTTTGGCGGTCTTTTAATTTCGAAAACTGATGGGAGATAAAGGGTTTGGTTATTTAATCTAAAGATGAGCAGATTCCCTTGCCCAGGGCTGCTATTATAATTATTTAAACACATTTTTTATCATCTTTGGCAGTTAAATTAATAACTGCGCAATAGATTCCCTAGGTGGTCGTGCAGGTGGGCGAAGTTAACAGCATCTTCACCCGCCTGACACGGCCAATAGCCAGCGTCAGGTTTTATGGACCGCACGTTAACGGTGCGTGGCGGGCCGGATGCTGCGTAACGCGCAAAACATCACCAAGATGAGTGATATCAAATTGAACCAAACCCGACATGTCGTATATCACCGCAATCGGCATGTCATTTCCTATTAGATTTCGTCATAAAAATTGATATTGGATTAGTCTGAGAGGAGATGCATCTTATATTCGAAATCGCCCCTTTCAAGGCGATTTACGAACGCTGACACATCCAGGCGTACCTGTCATAATGTAGTTCACACGCGGATGTGTCAGGCGTTCATTTTTGTGTTTAAATGACAGATACAGTACTTTTCTGTCGTGAGATATCTTTAAAAAACCGGCCGAAATTGGCCGCCGCTGCACGGTATCACAGCGGCTTTCGGGTCGACCCAGCGGAGATGCGCGCGGTCCACCACGGGCAGCCTCTGGGTGAAAGTAAGATGCATCTCCCCACTCTGGCTAATCCGATTTCGACCGTTAAATTCCCGTTATGTCTAGTTTTAGGGGTATAAATAAAGGATGGTTTCGTGGACGGGCATCCTCAGTTTTCGGAAACATTTTTTACCTCGTTACTCTGCCCGTTCGCGAAGCCGAATTTGTGAAAAAAGTGTTTAATTTCTAAATTTTCTAAGTGTTAGATTTTTTTGTGTTTTTGAATAATTTAAATTCTCTCTTTTTTTTAAATTAAATTCATTCGTCTTCGCCTGTGGTAAAAATATTTACCACGGTGAATTTCTGATACCGCGAGGCGGAGACCCACCCTATTAGCCTATTTTTTAATTCCGGATGAGCTTTCAACATTTTTTTTGGGTTAAAAAGTAGCGTCGAGATTAGTGCGCAGCGCTTGTGCGTACCACGTCATGTTTCTGAGATATTCACATATAAAAAATGTTATTCTGTACCTATGAAGTGTAATACAAATGACACAATCAATAAGAAAGTATTGTTAAAAAACTAACCCATAAAAACCATGTTTATATTTTACTCCCTCTCTTTGTAAATTAAGTTTACCATCATGTAATTAAATAATTGATTGACTGAAAATGAAACATGTCTAGACAAATATCGATGTCAAAAATCTCTAAAAATATATCTTTATTATTTGATTTCTTCCCAAAAAACCGAAGTGTGTTGTCATCTGTGAACCAATTGTCATAAATTTTCGAAATTCGTAGTGAAGTACCTATTATACCTACCGACGGAGTAATTCAAATTTTAAATATTCCGTGACGTTATCAGGCCGCCGCATAGTGGGTCGAAACCGTAATTTGTAATTCCTGTTCAACATTCACAGCTTCAGAGATGATTCCTTCGGGCCAGCTTATTTCATTTTCTAACCAATCACAATTTTTCCTTATAAACTGGGTTAAATACGACTACTTCGTTCCCATCTAGCTCTTATATTTGAACAATATCTCGTATAAAACTACTATCTACAATTGTAAAAAAATAGTGAAGTTTGCTGTTGTACTACTAAATGTTCATTTAGTTAGTTTTTGGTCTACCTGTATTGGTTTTATTGTTGATTTTTATATAGTTTTATTTTTTAATTGGTTTAGCACAGCGGAGAATCTGTCATATGAAATGTCACATGTATTAGGTCCTTACATATGAAATTCACGTTTTGCCGTACTGGCAAATTTGATCTCAAATATCTTCTCTTTGGTTAGGAATTCCAAATCCAAATTTATACAGCTATTTACTCATGTATTTGTGTTTTGAAAATTATAATTCATTTGTTTTTTCCTCAATTGTTTTTTTCTTTGCGTCACTCAGTTTACAAAATGAAAAACTTGAAATATCGCGTTATTTACGAGTACGAGTTCCACCGTAGCACCAGGCTGCAGAAACGGCTCGAAGGATTAATGATGTGTATGGCGACGGTGCCGCAAAAGAAAACACAGTGCGTTTTTGGTTCCAACGTTTTCGTTCTGGAAATTTCGACCTGCAGAACAAGCCCCGTGGACGGCCGGAGACCAAAGTTGATAATGAAGAATTGAAGGCTATTGTGGAAGCGGATCCATCGCAAACCACATCCGAGTTAGCTGCAGGCGGCGGTGTTAGTAATAAAACTGTTTTAATCTACTTGAAGCAAATTGGTAAGGTGAAAAAGCTTGAAAGGTGGGTACCTCATGAATTGAGTGAAGCAAATCAATAAACGCGCGTTGACTGCTGCGTTGCATTACTCAACCGGCACAATAATGAAGGGATTTTAAATCGAATCATTACCTGTGATGAAAAGTGGATCCTGTACGATAATCGGAAGTGCTCATCGCAATGGCTGGACCCTGCCGAACCAGCCAAACCATGCCCCAAGCGAAAATTGACTCCAAAAAAGTTACTTGTGAGCGTTTGGTGGACTAGTGCTGGTGTCGTTCACTACAGCTTTCTTAAATCTGGCCAGACGATTACGGCAGATGTCTATGTCAGCAACTGCAAACCATGATGGAAAAGCTAGCTGCTAAACAACCGAGGCTGGGTAATCGCTCTAGGCCACTGCTGCTTCATGATAACGCTAGACCACACACTGCACAACAGATGGCTACCAAATTAGAGGAGCTTCAATTGGAATGTCTAAGACATCCACCGTACTCTCCGGACCTTGCCCCAACAGATTACCATTTTTTTCGAAATTTGGATAACTTCTTGCAAAGGAAAAAATTCAAATCCGATGGGGCAGTCCAAACCGCCTTCAAAGATTTTATTGATTCCCGTCCGAATGGTTTTTTTAGTAAAGGGATCGATGAACTACCTATGAGATGGCAAAAGTGCATAGATAGCAATGGTACATACTTTGATTAAATAAATATATTATAATAAAAAAAATCGGCTTTATGTTCCTCCCATACTAAACGTCAATTTCATATGTAAGGACCTAATATTATGTTTATTATTGATTTTTATGAAAATTTTACCCGTTTTTATTAAAATCAGCCGTTTTGTCATCTGAGACAGGTAGGTCGACTTCAATATTTCGCGCATAATAATTATCGACACCTAACTTTTGATAGCGATCGATCACTTGAAATGGCGGCAAACATAATTTCGTTTTTTCAGTACATATCTATGAGATCTTGAGATAATTTGATATTTTAAAATAATAAAGAGTGTTTTGCATTACATGTATATATATTATATGAATAAAAGAGGTGATCGGCACTCCTTATAAATAATATCTCAATGAATTTTTCGAATATTAAAGATATTTAAAATGATGATAGTAGGTAATTAAGTATTCTACACATTTTTGAAAACATCAATCTTTTCGAAACCAATTCTTCTTCCTTTTCTTCGTAAGGTTTTATGAACTTATTTTTTTCATTGGAATTTAAAACGTGATGTTAATAGACACAAGCAATATATTTAAAGAAAAAAAACTGACCGAATTATTTTCAAAAGATTTTGTTTCTATTTATTATTATAGATGAAGAGAAAGCGGCAAAAAAGTGTGCGTTAAAATGTGCAATAAACGTGTCAGTAAAAATGTAAAATGTAAAATGTCCCCGCAATTGTAAAATAATTTAACGTGACAATGATAATAAAAACGAACGCCGGAGAGCGGCCGGCCATCTGTGCGGGTGCAAACTTGTCGCGACATGTACCTACCCACCGACACGTGCGGACTTCCGGGCGATCCGCGACCCGCGACCCGCGACCGGGTGACCGCTAATTAGGTATGCATAATTAATTAATAATATTTATCATTATTATCGATCGATTATTTATTTGTTTGTTCGCGTTCGTATTCGCCGCGCCGGGTAGGGTGAAGAGCGTCGAGCGGTGAGTTTGATTTTAGAATGTATAATAATAATATTAATACTATAATACTTTTACTTACTATTTCATATTTAGTTTGACTTAAATGAAGTTACGAATATAAAAATCTCCATAACTATTGATATTAGGTCATGGTTGCTTAAACATTTTAGACTCATAACATAGTCAGGAATCTACCTGCCAAGTTTTTGCTGCTAGCTCTGGTACAGCCTGTACATATATCGTAAAACTACTATCTACAATTTGTAAAAAAATATGTTTGCTGTTGTATTATTAAGTTTTCATTTAGTTTTTAGTATAATTATGTTCGTTTTTTGTTGATTATTTGAGTTATTATGTACTTTTACTCACTATTTCATATTTAGTTTGACATAAAAGAAATTACGAAAATAAAAAATAATATTATAAATATATACGTTTTTTATTTTTTCGATCCATTTATCTGGTAGAGTAGCAAGTTTATGTACACCCTGGTCAAACGATGGTAGACTAGACAAGGTATGAGAAAAAAAAGGTTTCAAAACGGGGTCAGTCACCACTTAGCAGAAATTTAATTTTATTTGATCCGCTCCATACAAAAAATACAAAACTTTTTTGCTCAAACTATAAAGTTTAGGAAAAAGTTTCATAGGACAACCATTGATAAGTTTAATGAGCTCTATCCATCGGCATAAAGAAAAAAGTAAAAAAAGAAAGTTGGTCCCTAAGTCCCTCAAATTACGGTTTCGACCCACTGTGCTTCGGTTCGGGCGGCAGCCGCGCGTTCAAACCATTCGACCGATTTACATGCTCTTGACGCTGACTATCCGTTCGCTAGGCCGGTGCCGCCCCCCAAATACGAGCGCCCTAGGCCATCGCCTAGTTTGCCTATATGAATGGGCCGGCCCTGTGTACGGGCGACCTCTAGAGACGTACCGCAGCGTGTGTGGTGTTCGCGGGTGGAGGTTTCCAGAGCTGTACGGGTGACCGCAGAAGAATTGAAATTCGATTCTTTTTGTCTCTGCGACCGCGACGGACAAACCTGTGTCTCTGCGTGTGTGGTAGGGATGGGTAAATGAAAAAAAAATATCGATATATATATATATATCGAATCGATATTCAAAAAAAGTATCAAAATAATCGATATACATTAAGAAAAATGTATCGATAAGTATCAATATTATTTTCAAAAAAGTAAGGGAAATAAGCTTTTGGCGACCAAAAAAATAAAAAAAGGTCACCGGAATAAATATATCGATTAACCGAGAAAAATATCCATGAGCAAAATAAAAAGGTAACCAAAAAAAGGTCGCCAAAAAAATATCGAAGAAAATATATCGATATATCGGGAAAAAACTATCGATATATCGAAAAAATATATCGATGACCAAAAAAAAGGTCATCAAGAAAAAAATATCGATTATCCCAGAAAAAATTAAGATATTTCATATATCGCGAAAACATGTATTGACTATATATATTATTTATTTATTTGTTTACGCTCATTAGATATAGGCTTTTACATAAAGAATATAAAATAAATTTCAAAAAGCACATACATTAAACAATATCTGTATAGCACCAAAACAAGAGTATAGAAGTTAAAAATATAAAGTAAAGAGCAGCAATGTGTATAGGCTTTTACATAAAAAATATAACATAAAATTAAAAAGAACATACATTAAACAATATTAGTTATAGGTAGCAAAATATAAAAGTATCAGGAATAGCACCAAAACATGAGTATAAAAATTAAAAATATAGAGTAACAAGCAGCAATGTGTATAGGCTTTTACATAAAAAATATATCATAAAATTAAAAGAACATACATTAAACAATATAAGTTATAAGTAGCAAAATATAAAAAGTATCAGGAATAGCACCAACACATGAGTATAGAAATTAAAAATATAAAATACAGAGCAGCAATGTGTATGAAAAATATATATTACCCACCATTACATGTGTATATTAACAGTTGAAGTCAGTAACGAAGCAGTATTGCCTCTTTAAGTGTAAACTTTACTTTCTCCAGACTGTCGACAAAAATGTCAACCATATATTATATTGAATTTATATATATATATATATAGATATTTTTTACCCATCCCTAGTTTAGTTTCAAGCCATGTATTCACTATGGAACAAATTGCCCCTCAACATCACGCGTGGCATAGAGTCTACGTGACGTTGCAACGTCGCGCATTGTTCCGCGACGTCGCGCATTGTTCCGCGACGTCGCGCACAACATAACGGAGCATTTCTACGTGTCGCGGCAACGTTGCTATGCGCACGGTACCCGAGCGAGCTCACGGCGACATCACGCTTTGCGTCAGTACCACGTGGTCAGTGAGTGCGCATGCGCTGTATCCGTCAACACGACATTGAAGTGGGGAAACGAAATTGTTCTCCAACTCATCGCGCTCTACCAAAGCCGTACAATTTTGTGGGACACTTCAAACCGTGAATATAAAAATAAAATGATGGGCCAACAGCGTTCCTTAATATCGTCTTGCTTGGCTATGGAAGGCCCGATTATTTGTAATAATTTTCAAAAACAGTTGTTGTCATTCGAGTGAAATTGGCAAAAGATCCGTCAGACATTCGAAGATCGCATAAATATCCATCCTTCTTTCTCTTTGCAGTAAATAATTTCATACCCATCACCTTTTCCTCCTTTCACGTTTCGAAAACTCGTTAAAATAAATAGATACGCAGCTGTCATCATAACCTCATCGGGCGACATTTCCGCGACAAGTGATATGTGAATCCCGATGTGTACACTAGGATGTCCCGTCCATGTACGAGAAAAAAAAATTTTGAGCTACACAATCGCAAGTGGTGTCAAATTTTGCGTAAATTTACAGGGATACATGATCGCTCTAATTTTACAAGGCACAGCAAAAGAATCTACAATCTGGTGAAATAATGGTCTGACCTCAGCGTTTAGAACCATACACAAAAGAAAAAAATAAAACCTCACCATCATTAAGTTAATGTGAGCATTATGCAATTTCAATGGAATCACCACCTTGAAATGCCACAAGAAAAAAATTTCTTTCTTTTCCTTTTTTTAAAAAAAAACAAGCAAGCTACTCAGACTGAGAAGGTGGAGGTCAAAATCTCCCCGATACCTTGCATTTTATCGTTTTGTCAAATCTCATTTCACTACACGGATGGATTTCTAAAACATTATTTTTCCTATAATTCCTCAGCGGCACACTTTCCACTACGTAGTCGATCAATTTCAATGATGCATTATTGAATATCTCAAATACGTGGCAATTTCTAATTTATCAAATAGCCTTACATATAATTTTAGTAAAAGAATGACTACTCACATGAGTTTATGGCCAAATGTTATTAAGTCAAGGAATGTCTTCGATAACCACGTCAATTACTTTGTTCAAGAATTTTTGTTGACAATAAGATATGATGTCACTATCGCGGATGTCTCCCTACTGCCTTCACATACAAAAATTTTGATGTCTATAAAGGCGGCCATACACACTCCGGTGCATCGTAGAGGTACACCGCATATCGCAGATCGGTCCGTACCGCAACGTGTATGGGCTTACCCGTAGATCCCATACACGTTGCGGTACACCGCATGAGTCTTACTACGATTTTCGAATTGTACTATTCGCATGTTTGAAAAGCATATTTTTATACGATTATAGGATACTATTTTTTAAAGCTCTTTTGTGTGTTTATTTTTATTTCCTGCTTAAGCGTTGTTTTATATGACATTGCACGCGTTAAAGATTTTATATAAATATATTATATGTATATATTCATATACACGTTATAATACTTTAGAAGGATCACCTTTTTCAACTACGGTTTTTGCATGACATTGCATAATATGTCAAATATTTTATTCAAAATGGCAGACGGCATTCAATTGTGTTCGCGTGTCACATCAGTCAGCTGTCATCTGTTGCGGTGTCGCACCCAGCACTCGCGGCATGACGCCGGAACGGCCGGAAACAAACTGAAGCCATGTATTCACTAGGGGACAAATCGCGAAACATTCCGAGCGGCATGTCGCATCAACAACTACGCTCATGTTTCGGGGACAATGACGCGGTCATTTGACGTAAAATTTTTGGCTCACCTTAACACAAGACCTTGCAAAACTTGCGTAATTAAGCGTATATTACCAAAATAATTTTAAAAATAAAATAAAACTATATCTTTAGGGTTCTACCGATCTACAAAGTTTTGAAAAATTGACATTTTTATGAAGATATTTCGCTATCCTCAATTTTGGCTCCTGAACTAAATACAAAAAAATATTTACTTTTTGTTCTATTTAGATGTAAATCATACATGACGTTTCGATTTTCATGTAACAACACGTTACCAGCGACTTCGAATTTGTTAGGTTTCAACCTGCAAATACCCTCAAGTTTGAACTTGTTTTTGAGGACTTTCTTGACTTGACTCGCGAGTGTTTTCTTCGTAGGTAAAATAACTTTTATGCCATAAAAGTACCATTGCGATTGTTACAGTTGTGGGCAGCCCCGACTACAGTGTTAAAAACGGATTCGTAATTTTTAAATAAGAAGTTCGAGGCGTAGTCAGACTACTTATGCTATGTTTGGACCACACAAGGAACTTGACAATCAGCAGCTACCAACTATGAGGGACGTCATTTATTTTATTTTATTTGTCAAGAACGACCTGAAATTGAAATATAAATGAAGTATGAAATTAAAGATCCATCCAAATCAGATATATATGTGATTGTTTCCTAATAGATCAACAATATGTGGACCAAAACTTTGTAACTAAGGAACGAGTTAATTAGTGAAATCCAATTTCGAAAAGTATCTCAATTTGAAAAGATACCCCAAAAGCAAACAAAATGATAGTTTTGAAAATTAACTGAAATGTTTTTTAAAGTCATCTAAGAAGCTTTTTGACGTTTCTACTTGTAAATGCACTTCATTTGAATCTCTTTCGTGTTTAAAACCGAAGAAAGTTCACATCAATGAGAGAAGTTTTTATTGGATCAAATAAATGATAGGAAAATGGTTATAAGCGGTTTTGATAAAAAAGAAACGGCTAGATTAAGGAAACGACAGCAGAGGTAAATTGAAGAGTCAATAAGGCTAACAAAAAAATCGTGTTCTACTCAAGAAACCGATTCTGTCTCAGCAAATTGTGATGAAGATTCAGAGATTCCGATAACAGAGGCATCCCCGACAAACACGCCCTCGACAGAGACACCATCAACTTAAACGGCGAATTGGAATACATTGCCATTGCCAACAGTTGCTAAAATCTGTGATAGATATGGTTTATCGACACGATCTGCTGCTGCTGTTGCTTCTGCGGTGTTGGCTGACGTCGGCTTGGTTTCTACTGAAGATTTAACTCTGGTTAAGATTACAGTTGAGGTTATAAGATCTACAGAGATGTATCTAAAGCCCGGAAACTTCAAATTATATTGGAGGTATAGATATAAAATGCATTTACTTTTATGGATGAAAAGACCATCGCAAAGAAATTTTAGAAGACCACATCTCAATTTTAGCACAACCTGGATCAATTTATTTGGGACACACAATACTGAAAGACGTGGCACTGCAAAGGGAATTCTTATTTCGATCACAACTAGTAGTAGTAGTAGACAAAGTAGAGGGTCGAGGTTGCAATTAAGATGACGTGATTTGCGTTGAATGTGACGGAACTGCAACTAACACCGATTGGAAGGGTGGCGTGATACAATATTTAGAGGAGTATTTCGAGAGACCGTTACAATGGTGTGTTTGTATGATGCATGTCAATGAGTTACCCCTTCGTCATTTATTCTTGGCCTAAGATGGTTGCACTTTGGGTCCTAGAGACCTATAACAGACGCATCACAAAGTGTAACTGACGTTACTTCTAGAGATGGCTTTATTAGAACCGGGATGCAATCTCGAGCAGAAATGCCAAATTTTGGACACAAAAATAAGTTAAAACTTTTAGTTTTTGTCATTGAT
>JADDOH010015029.1:0-19281 GCA_016648135.1 Agrypnia vestita
CAAAAGTACAAAAGTAGACTGAATGTAGTGGAAATGTGATCTGATGATTAGCGAGCTCAGTCAACATGTATTGTCAACCGTGAGTCTGATCCAAATGAAACGAGTGCTGAACGATACCTTACTAGCTCTCATGTACCACAAGACACACGATAGATAAATTTTGTGAGATTTTAACCAAAAAAATCTAAATGTTGAAGTACATATTTGGCCAATATGTATGACCACAAATCGAAGCTTGATAGAGTAGAGGTTATGTGATCCAGTGGTCTGTCGTTCGAGCCCTATTCTAAAACGTCAGCAAACTTGTCCTTTTTTCATAGCACAAGCGTTTAGCTTAGTTTGAAAATAGTAATAATATTGATGTGATACGCATTCCGCGTTTACATCTCAATTTTAATTTATTTATATTTATTTTTATTAGAAAAAAATATTATTTTATTTTAATTTTAAATAAATAACCGAAAGATCTCTAAAAATAAAATTATTCTTAAAAAATCTTTGCAATCGGTAGAAAAATCCAGAATCTCCCGACATATGAATAAAAAGCATACGACCGAAGCTAAATGCTCGGCTAGTATAGGTCTTTTCATATAAGCTTGCAATTGAGCTAGTGTGGGTAATACGCATTGCATTGTTAATTTACGGATATGCCCCTCTCGTATCGTATTACGTATTTTGCACTGTACCCACACTAACTCAATTGCAAGCTTATTTGAAAAGACGTATACTGTAGTGCTTAGTGATGCTACGGATATGAAATCAACAAGTACCAAGTTTTAAAAGACATATTCATTTAAACCTATATTTATAAACATATTTTTTGATGTTTTGTATAGAAAGAAAGAAAAAAATAAAATTTAACTTCATTGTAATTTAAGGGTACATTTTACTATTTTTATTCATAGTTTAAGTAAAGTTTTGGTTTATTTTTAATAAAGGTTTATACTAAACTTAACCGTATTTGTCCAGAAAATACATTCAAGATTTTAAACCGTTACCCAAAGGAAAATTACCAGTATGAAAATAATTTTCAATAAAACATCTTGTTGATCTCTTTTTTGTTGTTATAAATATTAGAAAAAATCTTTAATCGTACGCTTCACAGACAACTGTAACGCAACTATTGAAATAAAATAAAATGTGCCAAGAAAGAAAAAATATGAACGTATTTTTAATTTTACTTTACGAATTATTTGATTTTGTTTTCTAATCACGTAAATATGCCGGTCGCGCAAGGAAACAGAAAACCTCTTAATTCTTAATGCGTACTGAAAACGCTCAACAATTCGTAATGTAATATTATTTTCCATATTATTTTTATTTTGCGTCAAAAAGAAATGAGAAATGCTTCGCCGTTCCTTAATTCCAGATGACAATTAAATATGACAAAAGGTGTTGGTCCATTAAAAGGTTTCTGTTGTTAGAAAATTACCTGTATTTTTTATTTATGATCATAATATAGGTACTTTTCGGTATTGTTTATTATGTTTTCAAGGTTTTTTTTAATAGAAAAACAAAAAGGAAATAACTGATTTATTTCTTTCTTTATCATAAGTGAATATATAAAAGAAATATCAAAATTGTGTAACGAGGCTAAAAAGAATTATGCACTTCTGTCAAGTGACAGTTGTTTGAAGTTGGAATAACACTCTCGAAGGATCTATAATTGTCTACAGCTTTCGAGAGACGTCTAAAACTCTCCAGAAACACCATTCACGAGAACTTTCCAGTAAACACTAGAAAAGTCTAGTAAATACTAGAGAATTCTCGAGGATTCGAAAATCCAACGTGATCGGGTATAAATAAACAGATAAAGGCCGGAGAAAGCCAATGTTATTCTGAATTTTCTTACGACGTGGCTCTAGTGGCGAATCACAAAGCGAATACAGTGTTACCTACAGGAGTGTGAACTAAGCAACAGATAATTAAGTGAAGTGCTTGCTTTTGTGCGAAATTTGAGTGGAGACTTCTCGAAAGTTTTACCCAATGAATTTAACGATTTATAAATGAGTGATATATTACAAAGTAGTGTGATTTAAAGAATTTCGTTTAAGTGCGTTGCGGTATTAAGTGACTTTTGCATTGAATATTTATTAATCAGTAAGAATTAAAACAGGGTCGCTCAGGTGGTTAGGGCATGTTAAGCGAATTAATAAGGAAAGAATGTTAAGAAAGATATATAATGCAAGTATTGACGGCGCCAGAAAGAGAGGGCGACCGTTTGAGACGTGGCATGACCAGATTAACCAGATACAACCGGCGAGCTTGCACACGAAGATTGTGTGTGAGGTGAGAGTGTATGTCAGGGCAGAAGAGTGTTGCGTTTTATCCTCTCTGCCTACCCCTACGGGGAAACTGCGTGATGGTAAGTAAGTAAGTAATAAATCTGTAATTAGTTTCCAGCGTTTTCATTAATTCCTGCCGTAGCCACGACACGTGACAATATATTATAGATATATTTATACGGGAGGAAGAAATGAACGTCTTTTGATTATTTATAGGGCTAACAACCTATCACATGGCTGGTTTAATTGATAATTTAACTTAATGTAACGTTCACCAATTTCACTCACGATTGACCACCACACATATGTTTTAGAAGTTGTTTACATATACGTTATTATTTTTTAAATTAAATAGAGAAGCGGACACGAAATATATATCACATCAATATTCTTACTATTTTCAAACTAAGCTCTTCGCTTCTGCTATGGAAATAGGACTTACTTGCTGATATCATGGAATGGCGCTCGAACCACCAACCATCGATCACTGGATCACTGGGGAAGCATCATGACCACCACACCAACAAGCTTCTCTGATTACACAACATATTTCACTCAAACTTACGCTAACGCCATCTGTGGTTAAAATTTTCCATCCCCATAAACCAGTATATAGACGAAGCAATATTATTTTTTATGTTGATACGACATTCATTCAAATTAATATCATATACACGAGAATACGTCTGAATTATTTCAATTTTTGACAACTTTTTTGCAATGTTTTTTTTTATATTTACAATATTTTAAGAAAGTTCAATATTTTCAAGAACATAATTACTGTATTTTCGTCCCCATAAGGATCGTAATAATTCAAGATAATATATTACAGATGTTTCACAAAGACCAAGCTATATTTGGTGTTTATATCTACATTTCCATATGAATGGATTCATCTCTTTGAGACATTTGCAATAGAGCTGATTAATCCCCTCTGGGAGCGAAAGTCCAGTCATTGTTTTCTCGAAAAATTTGAATTTTCTGAATAAAATAAATTTCTTTGCAGCATTTTTATTCAAATTGAATAATTCACAATGCAGAGAAAAAAGTCACCAAGTTTCAAATTGGACTTTCTTCATTTCCTCGAGAAGAGATTTTCCTCTTTAAATCTAGTCATGGAATATTTAACTATACACATTTAATGTGAACTATGCTGGAGCCTGCTTAATGCGACGACGTGGAGATAGCAGCTTAAATACAACAAGAGTTACAAAACACTCATTCACTATGGGTGGCTGCTTTAAAAAACCATGGCCTACGTATTAGCAGAAGCAAACTGCAATGATCTATTGCTCAGAATACTAGACTGTAAAGAAGGTACACGAGCAATAACTGTATGGAATTCATACCACAATGCATAAAACCACCAACTTAGGCCACACACACTTACAGTGGCAAGGAATGTCACATAAGCAAATCGGGGCACGAGCAAGACACGCGCGGACGGCAGGTCACTGCACCATCAACATTAAAGACGATTTCTTCACAATCACATAAAAGACTCTATTAGTAAATTATATAAAAAGAGCGAAAAACGCCCGAGGCGAGCATTTTAGTCCTTCGTAAACCTCCGGCGGGTGGCCGGAGGCTATGGCCCTTAGAGTATATATCATTGTCTTTATAATCATACTTATGTATATATTGTACTTGTTTTATCGAGATAATAAATCATCAAATATTCTACGCCTTTGGAGCGTTTCCGTAGCTTGATGGTGGTGACTCGTAAAAGCATTTTCTCCTTTCCATCATTTCTAAACCCCCAAAACTCCATACCGGTGAAACGAAGATGCCCATATGGTTTGAGGGTTACGAGGCTTAACAGAATGAGAAATGAGCATATCAGGGGTAACTTAAGAATAGCGCCTCTTACTGAAAAGGTGAACGAATCGAGACTGAAATTATACGGCATTTTATGAGAATTTGGCTCGTAAACTGACATTTTCAATCACGAATAACTTTACGATGCAGACACAAATCGATGATGTTTTAGATCGTTATTTTGACAAACGCCTTGCATGACATCTATCATCTATTTATTTCGATCACCTATTACCGCTAAGCCATTTATAAGAAAACGGCAGAAGCAAAATTGAACATCTAATCGAACTTAATAAAACTTAAGCGAAATACATGCTCATTATCAAATATAACTATGGAAGTTTTTGTTTTGCTAGAAATTAATCAGAGAAGTTACAAAGCATTTTATTTAAGTAGATATAATGCAGCCCAAGGGCTGCAATGAAAATAAAGTTGAGATCCTACTGTTGAAATCAAATTCCGCATTGAAAAAACTCACGAAACCTTAATCCATATGGAAAAATATGTTTCATTATTTATTTTCACAACCTTGTATTATGAATGCGAATGGTTATAAATACGTAATACGTAATTAACAAAGCTATTTTATTTATTTTTCACGGAAAAATAACAATAAGTAAATAGGTCAGACCATCTTCAGAATTAACAATTAATTATGTATTCTGTATGACAATGGTAGAGATCATGCAGTGCACACCGCACTCAAAATAAAAGAACAAAGAAAGTAGCTCATTGGTTTTGTGGTTAGGACTCTCGCCTCGTGATCCAAAGGTCGCACGTTTGAACCTTACTCCAGACCAGCAAATTAGTCTTATTTTCATAGCACAAGCGTTTAACTTACTTTGAAAATTGTGAGAATATTGATTTGACACGTATTCCGTGTTTACATCTGTATTTAAAAAAATTGAGGTAAAGGTCGATCCAGCCCCATGTTGAGTAGTGTAGTGGAGAAGAAGAAGGAGAAGGAGAAGCAGATTTTTTGTATTTTCTCAAAAAACCTCAATGGTATTGCTGTCTTTGCTTTTAAGCTACTCATATGTAAGTTTTATATTACTACATGAACTAATACAGTAACAAAGTCTGGTAAAAAAACCCTCCACACTTTCCTATCATTGTCATTATTTTTTTAAATTTATTTATTAATTAACGTCCTATAGGACTTTTACAACAGATAGGCAAAGGTAAAGTGTAAATTAACAGAATATATAGTTTAGGGAAAAAAATAATAACATGTAAACATAATAATGACATAAAGTGGAAAGAAAATATTTAAAATACAGATACAAACATATAAATATAAATATAATAAAAGTAAAAAGCAAGTACATAAAAAGCAGAAGCATAAGAAAAACATAATATAATAGAAATTCAAAAACAAAAAAAGTAATAATGTAGATTGTAAAGATATAGCACATGCTTTGAAAGTCATAATATAATAAAAAATATACGTACAAATATAAATCAATTATTTAAGTTCAATTCGACAAATACCAGTAATCTATCAATACACCTTTTAATATATGTTTGAATTATATTGACGTATTATACCCACGTCTTTTTAGGTCTTCCCTTCGGTCTTCATCTTGAGGGATTTACATTGCATCCTACCGCTTGCTTTCAATCTCCACAGGATATTTGGGATACACCTTTTCGAAATACCAGTTCCTTAACCTGCGCCATTCTCCTGTCAGAATAAAAATAAAAATAAATTAAGATGAAGATCAAAGTAGAAAAAATTCTAGTCTGCGGATAAAAGAAACATAAAATTCTTCATCACTTCTGCCATCAATAAAAGTGCCTTTGAACTATATCCAACATTAAATCCACCAGGCAAATTGATTTTTTCAATACGTAATTACCCCTTGCGTGCCAGAAATGATTTATATTTGGCTAAATTAATACCGGCTTCAAACAGCTTGGCGACATGTGGTATGCACACGATACAAATTGCTACGTCCTGGTGCCTAGATCGTGATATGTTACCATCAAGAACACATTGTTATGCCGAGACATTTGGTAACAATTTGTAAGGAAACGTTATTGCATTACGAACCAAAATAATGATTATTGTGGAAACTTTGTCACAAGTAATGCATATTGTTTTATAGTTTATCCCCCAGAGAAATAGACTTTCATTGTACATCATTAAAAACGATATTACTCTATAAAAAACGAATATTTATATTCTTCAGGAACTATTAAATAAAGAGATGCTCTCCATAACTTGCAATAAAAAACACCTTATTACTTATCAAGTCATCAATAATTTGGATTAATAGTGTTACAAATGACATGTTATAACCTAGATGCGTAATGAAAAATAAATAGACAAAACAATTAAATCCCGAAAATATCATTATTTTTGGCTATTTTTTCGAGACCTTTAGAGAATAACCCAATCCAGCATCATTAAATCAAGGCAAAATTGTAAGCAAAAGTCCTGAAAAACGAAGGACAAAAATGGTTTGGAAAATCCACGATCCAACAGTTGAAGCTGCTACCAATAAAATTACAGTCAACATGATCGCTAACATTCAATATCCGGATAGCACTCGAAGAACAAGAAGAATTTTGAGTAGCTTGTTAGTCTTGTGGTTAGGACACTCGCCTCGTGAGCCAAACCTCACTCCAGACTAGTTAGTTCTTCCTATTTTCACTGCACGAGCGTTAAGCTTAGTTTGAAAATAGTTAGAATATTGATGTGACACGTATTCCGTGTTCGCATCTCTATTTTTTTTTAAAAAGATTTATTAATTTAGCAATCAAAATAATATTTCCAACTCCATGAGCTTTCGATCAATCTGTCCCGTTGAAAACAGACATTGCGGCCGTTCGTACAGATTAAGTGAACTATCTTTATCAAGGTTTTCGTGGGGATATATTTTTATAGGGTTATTATTTACAAATACTCGCACTACTTACATTGCTTTAAAAATATATTATTCATTTATAATTAATATTGAGAGGTAAACGAAGCACTCAAAACGATTAAAACATTTATTTAATACACAAAGTCACTGGACACAAATTTGTTCGGAGTACCGTTCTTTAATTCACTCTAGAATATTCCACACGGGTACTTCTTTAAGGCGCTGCACTTGTGTCTACCGCAAGATCATTCCTCTCAAGTTCGCACTAGTGATTCGCACGTAAATATCCCCTCTGATCTTATCTCTGGTAAAACGCCTTTCTATACCTTTTTGTACTTGTCAAAATAACTCTCGCGAATGCCCGTCACCGTTTATATACACAAATATTGGTTTTCTAATACAACGAGAATTTTCAACAGTTTCTTCATATTTCTAATTATTATTATTTCTTCTTAATAGTTTGAATGTTCAAGAGACTTTGATAATGTGTACTTACCATTATTTTAGACTCTCGTGACAAAATATTTTGCCTTGGAAGAAGCAGATTCGAATAAATAAAGAATTTCTAAAAAAAACTTCACCTTCATAATCTTTTTAATAAGTAATACGGAATGCGGAAATGTTAAACTCGTGTTGTCTTCTCCATTATATTTTCAAGTTTAAATAAAAATACGAGACCCTCATCTCAAGGGGCCAAGGAGCTCCACCCTTAATTTTTTCAAGAGGCTCGCAAACATCCCTAGAATGCTGTCGAGTCAAGGGATGGTTATTAAGTTTGAAGACGCAATTTACCTCGTCGTATGGAGGCAATACTCCGAAACTACCCTCGGGGTGCAAGTGAAATATTTTTTTCATTAACTAAAATAATAGGTATTTCATTAGGTACATTAACGAGGCACGTGCGGGGACGGGACGTGGAAAACATTTTAAATTAGTCCTCGCGCGTGACCACGTGGTCCCGCGACGGGACGGCGGGGGATGAAAAATTCCGCCCTTATAGTACAGCTTACATATCTCACGGTCATAAATTCGAGAGGGCACTCCAATTTCAAACGCCATCTGGCGCGTCTTGTGTAAATTTTGGCTACGTTTCCCTCCGCGCATCAATCCAATCTTGTCTCACAGCTGCCGGCCGGACCGAAAATAATTTATAAGGTGGTCTCTCTTGTCTGGGGTTGCGTTTTTATTTTTCTAGAATTTTTTATGGTGTCTGAACGTCACTGGCGTGCCCAAGGCGGATTGTGTGAGAGATTTACAATCTTAGTTGAATTTTAATTTTACCATGCAACGAAATATTTTTAAGCCGTGAAGTCAAGATTCACACAGAAAAAGCAAAGATAGCGGTTTTTGCCAGTGATAATTAGTTCTAGTAATAACAGAAATTCTTATAGACGATGACATCGAGCTTAAAAATGGTGTTATGAAAATTGCATATACCTCGGGCGCTGTTCCAGTTTTTTGAATATTTTTAAAAATTACTTTTGTATTTTTCATAATATAATAAATGTTATTAAATTTGTAAAATGTTGAAACTCAAAAATATGCTAATTGTTTCATTTTCTCTTTTTCATAAAAAAAACACAAATTTGTACTTTGGTACTGTTTTAATGTATAAATATCAATATTGATGACCCAAGATTGTGTAATCGATTTATTAAAAATTCAGAACTCTCGATTTATTGCATGAATATAAGATGCATAAGAAAAAATTTTGATGCCACCCTAGCTATTCTCGACTCCATATAACATAAATTCAATATCCTTGTCTTTGGAGAGGCATGGCTTAAAGATGTAGCTAGTATCCCGAGTATTACATGATATTCGTCTCACTGTTCCAACAAAAACTATTTGCAGAATGATGGAGTTGTTGTGTATATTCGAAATGATATAGTAGTGGTCGATATAATATAGTAATAGTCGAAATGATAAGTCTGTTGAAGAGTTAGTCATTCCACACGCAAATTGCCTGAAAATACAACTACCTAACAAATTCTGCTTAATAGCTATATAAAGATCGCCTTCTCAATCGCACATTGATGTGTTCCTTGACCACCTAAATAAAATACTCTATTCTGTAATAACACATAACAATGAAGTGATACTATGTGGTGATATAAATGTTAACATTCTGGATACTAATAATTGTAATACTAATCAATATCTTTCACTTATGACGCATCATGGTTTAAAACCAATCATTACCTCACCTACTAGAGTATCAGAAAATACTGAAAGCTGTATTGATCATATCATGCTCAAATCTAAACTGGGTGCTCAGGGTGCTGTTTGCAGAACTACAATAACAGACCATTTTGCAACTCTTTTGAAATATCCTCCACTTTCAGTCAAAAAACTTCATCGTAAAGATGGAAAGTTTAAATTAATTTTGGATGATGATCTTCTAAAATCTGAATTGAAAGAAGAAACATGGAGTACAGTTTTGTCTATGAATGATTTCAATATTGCTACTGATAATTTTATAATGTGTTTAAGTAGACACATAAATCGCTGCACGTCAACAAAGAAAATACATTGGGGGAAAAAATATTTAAAGCCATGGATAACTTCCGGAATTGTTTAATGTCTTATAAAACGTGACAAAATTCATAAAAATTGCCGTAGAGAGCCTAATAATATTGAGATGATTGCATATTACAAAAGATATAGGAATTGGTGCACAAAAATTATAAAGACTACCAAACAGTCATACTACAGAGAGAAACTCAGTGAAGTCAGTGGAAACACAAAACAACAGTGGAAAATTATAAAAGAAGCGTTGGATCTACAGAAGGAGCCTGAAGTTATAAATAGATTGAACATTAACAATAATACTGTCTTTACAAATGATAATCCAAGTCTTATTACTAATCATGTGAATAATTATTTTAGTAACATAGGCCACAAATTTGCAGATCTCTTGTGCAGTTCAAACAATACCAGTGAAGACAATCTAATTAAAAAATTTAAGCCAATGCATCCCACACAAGATGTTTCCTTTATACTTAACCCTACAAATGACACAGAAGTTTTAAAAGTGATTAATAATCTCAAATCGGGTTATTCAAGTGGAAGTGATGGTATAAGTGCAATGGTATATAAAAATCATCGCTCGCAACTGGTTACACCTATAACACATATTGTAAATATTAGTTTTAACGAAGGTGTGTTTCCTAATCATTGTAAAAATGCCAAAGTTATACCCATATTTAAAGAAGGAGATAATTTAGAAATTAACAATTATAGACCAATTAGCCTTCTCAATACCTTATCCAAAATAATAGAGAAATTAGCCAAGATAAGATTGATGAATTATTTACATAAATATGAAATTCTCTCAGAAAATCAATTTGGCTTCAGAGAGAACTTAAATACAAGTGACGCGGCATTAAAAGTTGTAAACACAGTTGTAGAAACATTGGATGCGGGTCGTAAGACATTGGCAGTTTTTTTAGATGTGTCCAAGGCCTTTGATACTGTATCCCATGGTATACTCCTTAAAAAGCTCGGTTCACTGGGTATTTTAAATAAGACACTAAACTGGTTTAGAACATACCTTAAAAATAGAATGCAAATAGTAACAATAAAGGAACATGTTAGTTCAAACAATACAGTTTTATATGGTGTACCACAGGGTAGTGTACTGGGACCTATTTTATTCTTATTATATATTAATGACTTATGTAAAGTAAAATTTTCTGGTATTTCTGTGGCATTTGCAGATGATACAGTCTTGGTATTTAGTGGTGATACTTGGGAAGAAACCTATGCTAAAAGCAATGAAGGTTTGTTGACTGTAAAAAGATGGCTTGATAATAATCTTCTTACACTTAATTCTCAAAAAACCAAATATATTACTTTCAGTATTTCCTCTAAAAACCAACCTTCATTAGACCATGATCTGACATTACATACCTGTGTACAGGAATGTAATTGTCAATCTTTGGAAAGAGTAGACAACATCAAGTACCTTGGAATAATTATTGATAAACACCTGAAGTGGAACAACCATATTACTATGTTAACAAATAAAATTAGAAAACTTACATATATTTTCAAGGAATTACGAAACATACTGGACAAAGACACTTTAAAAACTGTATATTATGCTATTGTACAATCATTACTAACCTATAATATTATTTGCTGGGGAAACTGCTATAAGACCACCCTAGAGTCTTTACATAATGCACAAAAATTAATCTTAAAAATCAAGTTTAAAAAAAGTTTTTTATACTCTTCACAACTTTTATTCAGCGAAAATAAAATAATGACTGTCAGCCAGCTTGCCATTATTCAAACTCTGTGCAAATTCTATAAAATCAAAATTATTATTAAACGAGCCCAGCAAATGCACCATACTAGAATGTCCACTTCTTTAATGTATCAGCCAATAAGTGCCAAGACAGTGTTTGGACAAAGAAGTTTTTTTTACAAGGCTCCTTTGTTCTTCAATGCTCTTCCCAAAAATATTAGGAGTGCAAACACTCTGTCACTTTTTAAAAAAATGGTTAAGGGAGTTATGCAGACTGATGGAAGTGATATCCAAATGTCTTTGGTGTCCATTCTGTCATAGTCAGTGTGGACACCCTACTCTTAACTTTTTACACAACACTATTGGAGAAGACATTATCGTCACCTGCATTTGCACAAATACCCAATTGCCGAAAACAGGTCATAATTTATTGCTCATTAAACTTCATTTCTTATCACTATTTAATATACACAAACATTCATTTAATTCTCTTATATAGGTACATACCTAAATATACTTTTAACTGTGCTATTATATATACATTTTGTTACTATCCATGCATATGATTTTTATATATATTACTCTACTTTCACTATTGCTTTTGTATTTTACAGTATATTCTGTTCTTATTATCCACATTTTATATTTATATACTCAATTAATTAATTAATTAATTTTATAGTTATATAGTATTTTGTTGTATATCTTTTTTTTTTTTGTACTAACTATATTGTTCAGCTGCTCATCTCGGCACAGGTTCTCCTTAGTGAGATGAGCGGCTCCATCTCCTGTCATGTAACAAGATGAAGATAAATAAATAAAATAAATAAATATGCTTTGCAAAGATTGCTTTACTCTGAATGATGAAATCAGAATCTATTTGGGCATTCTTTTCTTACCAGATATTTGACGCCCAAATACATGAGGATATTTTGGGAGAAAAATAGTGACAGCCACAACTTATTTCCTTCAGCATGAGAAGGAACTGCTGTTTTGAAAAACATCACTTTTTTCATCTATGTGACGGTTCTGACTTCCAAAAAATGATAAGTTCGCTATTGCTAAGTTCGTGAAATCATCACACATGTCTGTCGATGAAACAATTGTACTTAAGGCATGGTACCAAGCAACTTATATACGGAAAATACCTACAAAATACGGGAAAAATTGAGGCTGCCACATGACACGAGTACCTTGTGACATTTGAATTGTATCAAGACGCGACTGGTTAATCGTTAAGTAGCCAGTTGGATTGGGTGCTGATGCGTTAATACTGTTAATACGTTAATAATAACTGCCCTCCTAGCGGAAATTTCAGCGGATCAAGTTGAAACCGACTGACTGCTCACAACGCAGATGTGTTCTGTGTGTTATAAACGAGGAAAATGTGGGTATACAAGTCTTTTTGGGTGTACATAGGACTTATGACCTATCGTATGGTTGGCTTAAGTGATCACTTTACACAATTTAACATTCGCCATTTCCTCCCATGATAGAATATACCATGCCTACTAATTTTTGGAAGTTTCTTCCAAAATTTTCTTCCAAAAATTAGTAGGCATGGTATATTCTATCATGGGTGGAAATGGCGAATGTTACATTGTGTAAAGTGATCACTTAAGCCAACCATACGATAGGTCATAAATCCTATGTACACCCAAAAAGACTTCTATACCTACTTTCCCATAAAAAAAACTACAGTTTCGTCTCTGTGAGACATCTATAATATACATTAATTTAGGAAAATGTGCATAAAACTCGACGTAGGCCTGCATGTGAAATGTTGGTAATATAGTAAAGTCACAATTAGTCAATAGTTAGTCAAGTTACATGCTCCGTCAACTCTGTAACTCTTTTTGTTTTAGTTTATGCAGTTATGCTTCTTCAAACAAAATTTCAATAGAAACACACTGTATCTTTTCATATATTAGTACAACGTGAACAAACAATGCCCAGTGTCACCCTGAGGTGACACCTCAATAAAAATAATTGCAATACTTGTTAATAAAAAAATTACCCATTTTATATATATCTATATGTACACTCAACAATAACATACGAAAACTTTTTTCCAATTTCCTCCGCTGGTTTCCACGGGTTAACGAAAATTTTAGTCAGTTTTCCTAATAAAAGTTTAATAAATATATTAAAATCTGAGGCGATTTCTCTCAGCTTGAGTAAGAAATCGAGGATTTCTTCCTGTCAATATTTTTTGTGAACAATAAAAAAAAATTAAAAAATAATAATATATTTTAACCAGTTACCCAATAACCGTTATTTGAGATTTGCATCTTATTTTATCGATGATTGGTAAATGATTTTTCGCAAGTCGACGGGCAACCATCGGTACACTAGACAAAAGATAAATCTCTTTTACTAATAAGATAATCGAGACAATCAGATATTGTATATCTCATCAATATAGATTAATGTGTAACCGGTTAAATTAACTGTTTTGACCACCATCAGTAGTACCATCACCAATGTAAGTAGCATTGTAGGATTGTACGGGACAAAGTGTACAATATTTTTTAGTTAATGTAAAATATAATATAAAAGTGGCTGAAAGTGTACTGAAAGCGGTGGAAATGCGGTCACTAAGACGCTTGTGTGGAAAATAAGAAAATATGTGAGGCGTGTTTTGAAGGCAACAGGAATAGAGGGCGTCCGCGAAAGACCTGGCACGATCAGGTACTACAATTATTTGAGGATGGCCCTGTTAAAAGCTTCAACAACTGTAGAACTTGTATGAGAAGATGCATAAATGTAGCCGAAACAAAAGTGGTGTGCCAAGACAGAAAATTTTGGCGTTCTATCTTCTCTGCCTACCCCTGCGTGGAAACGGCGCGATGGTTAGTTAGTTAGTTATATAAAAGTACCTACATAATATCATATAAAAGTACCTAATCTAATTTAAACACCAGTGTAGAAGTTTTAAATTTACAAAGACAGTTTTAACACCCAGGAACACAGCAGTGCAGCACGTTTGTAGTGAGTAATAAATTGTGAGTGCTAATAAGGTCAAATAGATAAATTATAGAAGTCTCACGATCAGATGCTATATAAATAGCTACTACGTCTTTGACTTCTGATCGCAAACGTGTAAGGTAAATCTTTACAGGGTGGTTATTTAAATTATTATTATTTTATTTATATATAAGTCTTTATTCATATGTTATTATATTATAAACAAATTAGCTTATCTTTATTTATATTTTCTTATTATTTTAAGTCTTTACTTGTATAACAATATTTTTATTTACATTACAGTACGAGTATGTACAGTACATTACAGTTACTTACGTCGATTCTGAAAAATTGGTTTGTTTCAATAAAAGCTAAATAAAATAATTAAAACCCTGAAATAATTCCATTTGGAGTGTTTTCTAATTGGAATTGAATGGATTTTATCATTTTATTTAATTTGTATTAAAGAGGATGAATTTTTTATATTATATATTTGTTACTATTATAATAGTCCAATGTTTTGCGTAAAATTAGTCGGAAAATTTAAAAAAAAATGCAAACTTTGATGTCGCATATCTTCTTAACTATTGATATTAGGTCATGGTTGCTTGAACATTTTCGACTCATAATCAAGGCAGGAATCTATCTGTAAAGTATTGTAGACCAGCTCTTTTACACCCTGAATAAAAATAATCATATAAAAAATATAGGTATCGAATAGATTTACGTGCAGGTATGTTCTAAAAACTGCGCACTGGATTTTGTCTCCAGAGGGGTGATTAATTATTTAAGATAAATTATAGAATTCTCGCAGAGACGAAGCTATGAATATGAGATAAAATAGAGGTACATATCAGGTTCAGGAGAAAAGACTACAGATGGTCCATTCAAATAAACGAAAGGTTCTCAGATTTGAACATGCTCGTATATTATAGAACTTTTTAAAAATTGACAATGTGTGCATGTTCTAACAATGGAATTGGTGAACATTGGTTTTAAACCCTGGGCCATCGTATAAAAAGACTTGCACACACGGTTCTACTGGTATTCATAGCTGTGAAACTTTTATAATTTATGTTAATTATGATCAAATAGAGTTGTTGCAAAGTACACTAAGGACCCCAACCCTATTCTCAGTATAATTATATCATTAATTGGTGGTTCTTATTACAGCACAAAATAGTCGGGACGTACTTCTTTAATGCAAATCACATCTGTCAAATATACATACGTCTATCATTATAGAAGAAATATTGATTGCTTCTATAATGATTTGGACACTTTGAATAAATCAATGTGATGCATAATGATTTCTACTTCAACACACTTTTAGTAGGTAGTTATTGTATACAATATCTATCACGTCGAAATTGACGAAGTGTACAATGTTATATAATAGCTACTTAAATTCACTGTTAAAATCATAGACCAGTGTTGTAGTTGGGGCAGGGCACCACCTTTTTTGACATGACATTTTCTAGCACTTTATAATCATTTTTTGTTTTTATATTCTACATTGGATTTTCTTTTTTTTATTTTCTTTTATTTTATCCGGTCATCCAACAGGAAGACATAATTACTTGGTGGGACAAAATACAGAAAAAATAATTAAATATCTCCCACAATTAAAGGATGACACTGATAGACATAATTATAGACGAGTCAATTTGATATGAATGACAGATCAAACAATTTTACAGTTTCATATAAGTGATTGTTCCTAATTTAACTTTATCATAAACGTAAAAGGGTCCGTAATGTATATAATTCACATCGTCATGGAGGGTAACAAGTTCCTAGTATCTCCTCACCATATGAGGATACTATTCATAATTAGTTTTAAAAATATCTATTGAATTCGAAAGATAATTATAATTTGAGCATATGCGTGGGATGGGAGAGGATTTCCTATTATTGGTATGATATGTTGGAAGGGAAAAGAGGTATTTCTGTCTAGTAGGTCGGAATGGGACGTGGAAAGATAGCAAGCTGTACATCAAATATCACGCAGCGGTCGAATAATATTTCGAGAATGCCGAAAAATATATTGGAGCGTGGCATTTTTAATACACGAAGTCATTGCCAGGAAATTAATGGATGTTTTTTAATAATTGGATTATCTGGGCGCTTTTTCTTTATGCTAATTGGATCATCTAGGCGCGCGGCCGTATCCAAATCTTTCAATCATTGACACCACAACAGCACCAGCAATTTGTGATAAATGAAATATGTAAACTCTACTTTAATAAATAGCCATCTCTAAATGTACACATTTTTGTTAATATTAGCGATTATAAAAACTAATTTATTGCTGACTTCAACCATTATTTTACCTCAAAAATGTTCAGTTTCAAATTTCAGTGGGAATACATTGCAGATAAATTTTTGGTCTTACACTTGTATTTAAATTTAATAGATGTTTTGCGCACTTGTGATCATATGCGATAGTGCGATAGATCATACTTACAACTATACGAATTTTCAACATCTAATCGTTGTCCTATAATATTTTTATTAATACTAGTATTAATAGTTATTAAACAAAAATATTTAAAATAATGATGAATGAAAAACGTAAACAATACAACAATGTTTAATGAAAAAACTTAAAACATTGTTCAATAGGTACGAAAGTAAAGAGCACAACAATAAATCAAATAAAATTGGTGAATTTGATAAAAGAAGTGGATCGAATAAAATTAGTATTGATAGAATTAAAATCGAAGTATAGACAATTTTTAATTTTTAATTTGTTAGTATACAATTGTATCCTGACGAAGGAGCCATGGACTCTGAAACATGTTGATATTTTTCAATACAAAATTGGTGAAAACAAAGTTAATTTTTATTAATTATATTAACAATGTCATCACAAAATTATTTTGCTCTTTTTGAAGAAGAAAAAATACATTTTGCTATTTTTGTACTACTAAATACATATTATCCTCGATTTCAGTGACTCGAAATCCGGTAAAAATCAGTGAAAGCCCTTGTTAGCATTCGGTGGAGTGACATCGACAGCTCGTTAGTCCCATAGTAAAATTCTGTTTTTTTTCTCTCAATATTTGATTTGAATTTTCCCATTTTTGTCCATATTGATTTTTAGTCAATGTTATATCGAAATTAACAACGGCCGGAAAGATTCGTGTTATGAATTATGAGAGTAAAATTCACAAAATAAATAATCATTTATTTTATTACAATCTAACCATAATGTGAATACTTTAATTATTTACATTGAGCATTATTTTCCTTATCATAAAATAATGTATAATTGTCATTGGTTTATAAAATCATTGATTGTGTGAAATGGAGATAATAATAATGTATAATTGTCATTGGTTTATAAAATCATTGATTGTGTGAAATGGAGATGCATATACGGCCACTGTAATATACTCATCTCCATCTCCTCTAAAAAGTTTAGAGTGCGGAAAAGAGTCAGTCAAGGGTTTTTACTGTCTCGAAACTGTTCAACGTATATGGAGAGAGTACATCATGAGAAACACACTCGAAAACCGGAATGGAGGACTGAAAATTCGAGGCAGATTCCCAACTCAGAAACGCGGACGATGCAACGTTTATCACAACGTCAGAAGAAGATACGGCTGCACCATTTAGTAGTATTAAAAAAGAAAGCGGGAAATTAAGACTCGAGATAACTAAAGAAAAACCAAAGCCGATGCTTATTGACAAACGTAACCAGGTTTTCTTTGGATATTCCTCCACATCATGAAATTTTCAAGGACTTTATCTACTTATCTGGGATAATCTAGAATCTGATATTACTTACGGGTAGGTATGGGGAAAAGTTGACTGTCCAGGAAAGGTATGGGAAGATCGCGTTATATCCAAAATCCAAAAATAAAAAATGTATGGTGTTTATTGTACTCCCTTTATGGTGTAGAATCGTGGACTTTAAAAGAAAGAGAGAGCCGGCGGATCGATGTCTTTGTGATATGTACATGTTGCGTGACGCACATAAGTCACAAATGTTAATTCTCCATTTTTTAAGATAGTTAAGCCTGGAGAAGCTTTTTTTGAAAAGAAATTAAAGATCCACCACCAACCAACCGACCAGCCAAGTGGAAAAATCTACAGGAACTTCTCTGTTGACAGTGCTAAGATTTGCAGGAAAAGAAGGGTGGAGGAGAATAGTCAAGAGAGCGGGAGGTCATGAAGATCACCATTCTTAGTCGTAAGGAACCGACTTGGAGGGATGATTAAAATGATTAACACTAACTTTTAGAATAATTAACTTTGTTTCTTTTGTGTAAACTAATACAAAGTTTTTAAAGGCTGCGATTATATGCGATACCTACCAATTTCCAGTTAAATAGTTTTTATAGCGACACTTCTAATTAACAGGATTCAGTGCGTTAAAAAAGTGCATCAATTCGCATGCTCGTCCCTATTATCTCCTGCGTGATATTTCTATCCCGACAGGAAAGTTAACATTCAGGGAATCAGCGTCATAATTTTGTTTCATAAATGTTTATTGCTAAACATAGTGGCTATGCATTTTATTTTTATTTTAAAAAAAAAATTCCCATAAAAAAAAGTTTTTATTATAAATCCTGGATATGCGAGGACTCGGTTTCCATTTTATTGAACTATTGTTTTCTTGATTCATTTGTGGATTGAAGAAATACAATCTATAGAGGCAATTAACATTTTTATTTAGTAATAAAAATGTTAATTGTTAGTACGTTAGTACGTACGTCTTGATAAATTACAGAAACTACAAAAAAAAATATTGGTTTAGATCCTTTCGCATGCAACTGAAGATTTTAGATTTCGGTATTTTTTTAAAACATTTTTAAAGTATGAAATTACAAAAAAAAAATCGCACTTATTCCCAGGTTGACAAATAAGGCAATCAAATAATGGGTAGAGAAAAGAGCCTTGATGAAAAGATAAGCAAAGAAGAGCAAAAATATATACTAATTTGTTCAAATAAAAATGCTGAAAAAGCAAAAAATTAATTTTAATTTAATTTAATTTAATTTAATTTAATTTAATTTAATTTAATTTAATTTAATTTAATTTAATTTAATTTAATTTAATTTAATTTAATTTAATTTAATTT
>JADDOH010015030.1:0-26077 GCA_016648135.1 Agrypnia vestita
GCCAGCATTTTAAATAATATTTGTGTTTACCCAAACGAAAAGTTATAATAATAATAATGATGATAATTATTTGAAACTGAAATAATTATATAATTGTAACTGAATACTTTAAATAATGCAAATGAATTTCCAGATTTTGGCGGCAATGCTGTTTATTTTCCAGATACATTCTATCAACTACTTCGCAGGTATAAAATAAACCTAAAAGGCAAACTTTAACGCCATGTACTTACATTTGATATCGTTTTCAGGTCATTTACTAAGACGCTTTTATATTCTTCGAGAAAAAGTTTTTAATCGATGCACAGTTTTGTTTTCGAATCAATGTTTACATTCTGATTCTCTCCTACAATGTTTATTTTTACACTGTCAAATGCGAACTGCGCCGCGATTCGGGTCAACTAGATACTAGATCACCGACAATATTTTTCAACGCCGCGGACTACATGCGCATACTTTGCGTCGCTCCAGAAAACTGCACATCACTTCCTGATCCGACGGGAGACAGCACGCGGGATGACCTACAGACATAGTGGCTGGCGTCGTGCGATAAATAAACACGAATCGCTGCATCCATTCTATTTCGGAATCGATAAACAGTCCATAACGTCCCCGCGGGACGTTCCAAAACACGAGAAACACCAACAAAATCAAGATGGCATCCAGCTGGAATTAATAATTCAATTAGAATCTGGAACTTTATTTCTTCCAGTCAACTTTAAAGAGATATATGACATAAACATCGAGAGATATATTTACGCAATGATAACGCGCATGCGGCCATCGCGACCACGACCAGCGTGCAAACGACGCAGACTACGAGCCGTTACTGAGTTATCTCTCAGAAGCGGGCTTGGAAGTCGCCCGCGTTGTGGACTCACAGCTGTTCCCGGCGGTAGGTAGCCATCTTGAATTCGGTATTTGCGGCTTGTGCAGGGTGGGCAAAAAACACAGCGCCGTTATTATAAAAGAACATTGCGTTGCAACTTCTAAAAGTGGATTTAAAATACATGCACACTAGCGAAAGAAAAAACTCAAAATGAATGCTTCATCCAAAGAAAGCACCTGGTTAAACTACTTCGATGAACTGCATGAAGTAAGCTGCAAGTTCGTGAATCCATTCATACATAGTAAAGGTTGCTCTGTGAGGTTGTGGTGTTTTGCGCGAAATTGAATGTCGTAATCGAAAATTTATTCTTTCATACGGGAGTAAGTTTATGAGTTGCTATTTTTATTTTCGTTGAAGTTATTGATACACACTATTAAAAAAACATTTTAATGCGATTTTTGAATTGCACAAGGTGATGGGTGATGTTTTTCGAAACGATTGTGCTTATTTTTGTTTTGTGCTTAAACTTTGTTTTGTATGACATCGCTCGCGTTAAAGATTTGATATTAATTAGTTAAATACGATAAACATTTTATAAATGTACACGTTTAAGCTTGCTACGTTATAATATAGTATTATACTTTAAAAAGATCTTTTTTTTCAACTATTTTTTTGTCTTACAAATGCCTATACAACTATAGGCTTTTGTAAGACAATGAATATGTTGAAGGTTTTATTCAATACGATAGCGTATTTGCAATTATTATTCATATTATGTTACTTTCGTTATCGCTATTGAAAACTATTTATGAAGCATTATTAATGCGATATTTGAATTGCATAAATTAAATATTAGTGATGCAAAAATACGAATACGAATATTCGTATTTGCTGAATATTAGTTATAGTAGATATTTACCGAATACTCGATTATAAAGGGAAAAAATATCATTTATATTGCTAAAAAGCGTATATGGTAATAGGTGGGTTAGAATTTCAAGGCACAAAAATAATCGATGGACAAAAAATATTCTTGAAAGGAAAACCTTGAGTAGAAAAATAATCTAGAGGACACCTAGTCTCTACTGATGAAAAAGATGAAAGTATTACAGCAATGGGAGTTATATGAATATGTGTAAGTTTGGCGAAGGACCGAAAAGCAAAGGAGGCAACTTCACAGGGAGACCTTCATCCAGTATTGGATTGATGACAATGATTATATAAATTATTGGGCATCTAAGAAGATGTGCGTTTGTTTATAAAAGTATATGAAAAATTTTCATATACCGTCAAATCACTTTTAGAGATACTTTTTTTAACCCACACGATACTCGCTTCTGCTCAATAATATTTTACCGGGGGTGACGTGAGCTCTCGGCTTTATTCGGAATCGTTCGTTTTTCTTAGCGGGGACGCGTTGTGACGTCATTATTTGTTATCAAACAACAGAATTCCAATCGATGCATTTTTAAATATTGATGTCAATAATAGTAGAAAGTAAACGGTTCTCCAAAGTGAACCCCTCCCCCTCGTATCACACCATTACTAATCGGGGCTGTTAGAAGCTGTGAATCTGTGAGGTAGGTAGGTACATACCTACATCCTTTTTAAAAAAAAAATCATATAGGTACGTAGGTAGGTAGGGTGATTTCGCCAGTGTTCCGGCCACCTTCAGTAGTCGGCCACCAATTACTTCAACTTGAATAAACTTGACTCTCGCAATATAATTCAATAATATTTTGGAATGCTTTGAAGTCGGCCACTATTCCGCGAAAGAAACACAAAACTGCACCATCTTGCGTTTATTTTAGGTATCATTTAAGTAGACCCAAAAAATATGCCGGTGGTTATGAGCTATCAATTTTGATTCTGGTTTTTCGGAAACGTCGTTAAGAAAATTTTCAAACTTTAAGTAGAAGTTGAATTAATTTGTTTGCACTGTATACGTAGCATTTATCGGAAAATACATGAACTAAATTTACGAGTTAAAATGATAAAACAGACATTTTCAATATTTTTATGTTGAAACTCGTGCGGCCGGTTACTGGGACAATTTTTTCTACAAAATCCAGTGGTCGGCCGGGGCGGCCGACTACTGGGGCGAATATTGGTTTTATTTTTTCTCTTACGCTGTTAATGACACAAAATTTACTAAGATTTTATGTGTTACGTTAGTGAAAATAGCACTACTATCTAATAGCCAGTGGTCGGCCGCTAGTTACCATACTGATAATATGTTTTTTTTAAGTTGGAAGTGTGGGGCCGACAACTGGTTGACGTGTTAAAATTGATGTATCATTAGTCGGCCATGTAGCGTCTTAGGACAGTTTTGGTAGACGAAATTTATCTTTTATCATCCTAATGTTAACTAAATATAGAAATTATTAATTTTGTATCAATGGCGACTAAAACTAAAATACGTTTTTCATCAGAATACTGATGATAGCCTTCAAAAAGCCCTTTAAGCAGTAAGAGAAGGGAAAAATTACCCGCGGCTTATCAAAAATTGTTTGGAAATTGATGTTCCTAAAGCAAAACTGCAGGACCGCATTAAGGGATGGATATTGGAAAAAACGTCAAATGGAACCAAATCACTTTATATCGTTATCTGACGAAAACAAAATTGTTGAATCTTTAATAATCTTGTAATAGCATTAGCAAAATGTTATTTCCCTCTAAAAAACAAGAACTCCGACTACTGTGCAGCAAATTGTGAAGACAGATAAAATAATAACACGTTTCTAAGATGAAAAAAGGGGAGAAAGATGGTATTTATTATTCATACGCCGGCCAGAATTGTGGAAAGCATTATTAGCACGTAGGTACTAAGAATACGCAAATTATATAAGAAGTTGGTTAAAGGACTTGAAAACCCATATAATAGAAAAAAACGATGAAGATGTATTAGAGGACCTTAATCTGATTATTAATGCAGATGAAAGCGGCCATAACATATAACCAAAATGCCCAATCGAAAAAAATAATTCACTTTCTAGTTTCTAGTTTGTGATTATTAGTGTATTTTAAACGTACCTATGAACAAATTGAGACGATTTGTCGAAAAGCTTAAATGGATTTAAGTATAAATTGAAAAAAAAAATGCTTGTATGGCGCAAATTTCTAAAGGACGTCTAGCGGCCCTGTGCTAAAATCTGATGGCCGACTACTGACGCATAGGTGGCCGACAACTGACGCATAGATGGCCGACTACTGGCAAAACAGCCATTTTTCATTAAAATATTACTTTAATTTTTATGGTTAGGCTAATTTTAAAAAGCAATAAATATAATAAAAATAAACTCCCTGTTCTTTAATACATACGTGTTTTTCTAAACCACCTTTCAAAAATTAACTTATAATGATATTCCAAAGATGACTTTTCTGTAAAATGGCCGACTACTAGCACAATCACCCTAGTATAAATATTCTTGAAAGGTACAGTGGAAGGTGGACTTCTTATAATTAGACAATCCGTCCTCAAAGAGCGATTTGTGCCATACAACAAGTTATAATTGAGGTGTAACTAAAAACAGATATAATTTAATCATATGTTTGTCATTTTCGCATACGAATTTTGACATTATAGCATCGTTATAGTTATTAGATTCGGTGAGTCAATCGGGGATCGGGGTGTGGCGGTGGATTTTGAGAATTTATTGGGTAGGTACGTATTCATTTGAAGTACCTACCCAGAAACCCTTTTTTGTTAGCCTTGGTAGGTATTGCGCAAGTAGCCATAATAATGTCCAAACGTCAGTTTGACATTTAAGGTTTTTTGTGTACTGATTTTTAGTATTTATGTTATTATATCATGGTGATATATGGAGTATACATTGTGAGCAAATCCGGTGGATTGATATTTAATCATGATCACAACGTACCAAAAATTGAGACGGAGAAAACATTTGGGTATCCTTTAGATATCAAGTTGCAATACGAGAATAAAAAGGTTGTTGTTGCTTTTGGGCAAAGAGATGGCATAAATGGTAAATATATAATATATTTCTTTAATTGATTAGACAGACATTTAACTTTATGTGACTTGCTTCGAATTGAACTCATGCTCATATATTTTCTAAGGATATGTTTATACAAATGAGCTGTATCGGGCAATATAATAAAATTGTTTCTTGGATTCTTGTCTTCAACTAAATATAAAATTACAGTTGGCCACGTCCTATTATCGGTGAACGGATCTCCAGTTGTGGGAAGGCAAACGGAAGACGGGAGGGATGTTTTTGACATAATAGACAAAAAGGAGAGCTACCCGTTGAGTCTCAAGTTTGGCCGACTGAAAATGACTACAAATGAGAAAATTTTCCTGGCCAGTATGTTCTACCCGCTGTTTGCAATAGCCAGTCAGCTCAGTCCGGAACTACGCAGCTCCGGCATAGAGACTTTAGAAGCCGACACATTCAAGTTATACTGTTTTCAAACTCTTACAGGTATCTTAATTTTTTATTTATATGACTGTGTACTAGATTTTAAATCTTTCAACAGACATCTTGTCAGTCAAATAAGAACATTTATAATCAGAAACCAAAATGAAAACAATCAAATCTATCAAAAAGAAAAGGGTATTTTGATTTTTAATTTTTTTTATTGATGCACCGAATGTGGGTTCTGCTGAATGTTTTATCTACATTTCATTTTAAATTACATTTCTTTATACTTTTCCATTTTTTATTCAAATCCTACTTATTTAATATTTATAAATGTGAAAGTTTAGATGGATGGATGAATGTTTGTTACTCAATCACGCCAGAACGGATCTGGATAAAATATGGCACAGAAATAGATTAATGTCTGAAAAAGCACAAAGAATACTTTTTATCTCAGTAATAGGTTTTTGTGGTATGAAATCGAAGTCTACATGAACGAAGTCGCTGGCAAAAGCTAGTTAATTAAAAAGCTACCGAAGTTCGGCAGATTTAAACGAAATTCGGCCAGAGACGAAGTTCGATAAAAGTTGCTGAAGTTCGGCTATAATGAATGTGAAACGAATTTCGGTGCATCTGTAATTTTTTTTACATTTTTGTACATCCTATTTCTTAATTATAAATTTTAAGCCGGTACTTTATTAGCGTTGAATTTTACAAAGAATTTATTTTCATATGTATGAATTTCTAAAAAGTGTTAAAACATTTTAAATTTTATTTATTTCTATTTAATTATAATTATAGGATTTTGTTTGGACTGTGCCTGTCTCACTAGAAATATCTGTGTTGAGACAGGCATAGTTTACAATATTGTGCAGGTTCAAAACATAGTAAATAGATAATAAAGTGTTTAAAGTAACATAATAGAAAATATATCATATATATGAGGTTATATTGTGTTAGTTATTAGATTGATATTTTTGTTCGTGATTGATTATCTCCTTGAATAATATTTTAAAAATAATTTTTAAAATTGTTATTCCAGGAGTAAAATTTATGGTGGTGACTGAACCGAACCAGGCCGGCATGGACGTTATTCTCCGGAGGATATACGAGCTGTACTCGGATTACGCCCTCAAGAATCCATTTTATTCTTTGGAAATGCCCATCCGGTGCGAGCTTTTCGAAACAAATTTACAGAGCTTACTGGACACCATTGAGAAATCAGGAATCACGGCTCTTTAGTTATTAATTATATTAAAATATTTACAAAATAATTGCATTTTATTTTATTTGTGATAGTGTTATGCATAGAATTTATCAATTTTAAAAAAATATTTATTAGAGACACTAACAGGATAATAGGTACATTATACTCTAATAATAAAACATTATAAATGAAGACTATGCCCATTATCCCAATTACACGTGTCTTCGGCACGCTCTAGTAACAAGCATATTTGCATTTAAGGCTACGTTCACATGACCACGCGGTACCGCGCGGAACTACTCACCGCGCGGTACAAGATCTTAATAAATAGAGTTCATCGTCTACATTACCGCGCGGCACCGCTCCTTCCCTCGCGCAAGATCTTGATCAGCGCGGTACCGCGCGGTGCCGCGCGGATCAAAATCCTACAAGCCTGTATCGACCCGTTCAGTTGATCCGCGCTGTTTGAGACGGACAGACACATAGATCGAAGAAAATGAGTAGTGAAGACGTATCTATCGATTTGCTTATCGATGAAATTGAAAAAAGAGATGCCATTTGGAATCTTAGTTCGAAGGACTATTCGATAAAATAATAAAAAGAAGATCTATACCTTATAGCACGATCACTGGGTTTTAAATCGTTTTCAATGCAATCATATAAAAAATCAAAGGATGTAACCGACATCCTGAAATAGTTAAAAAATTTCTCTTCGTGTAGTCTCAGGTCGGGATATAAAGTAAAAAACAGGCTTGAAGAAAGTCTTTGACTTAAAATAGGATGCACCCAGTATCGTCTTTGTCTTCTTCTGCGACGTTTCAGTTTTCGGTATAAAATCCATAAGCAAATTGCTTCTTCCACATCCATTCTCTAACAATTTTGATGCCAGACTGGCTTGCGCACAATGCTGTCATGTGAACGCTCTCACCGTGCGGTACCGCGCGGTTCATGTGAACGTGGCCTAAGTGTATTTTACATGTGCATTTATATGTATTGTATATTTAGTGTATGAATGTAGTGCGATTAGTATTTAATAAATATTATATCTACAGCTTCAGATCATCATTTAGAAAATGGATGTTGTGTATGAGTGAGTTTTTGAACGATGATAAGGTATCTGCAAGAATATCAGCATCAATGTTAGGGTCAGCACAATACATATTATATGTGCGAACAACCTTGTGATGGGAGAAAAGTAACCAACATTATTAGTGTGCTGGCTTATTCTAAAGAACTCCGGGTTTCTTATACAGGATTTAACATGCAAATTTATGTCAGATAGAGAAAGAGAATCAAGAGAATCAATTTGAATGTGGTGCCAGCCAGAATATGCTTAGTTATGTTATGTTTATGTTAATTTATATAGCGCCATTTTTGCGTAAGAGACGCTTCAAGGGCGCTTTACAGGTGCGACATTTTGAAAAAGTGAGTTTTTAGGCTCTTCTTGAAGTGCGTTACGTGGTTCTTCATAGATCGCCATAGTTAATGGTAACTTAGAATATAGTAAGGAGATATTACTGTCCCTATTGTACACTAATAAAATATGTGTATGTATTTGCTGAATCGATATGTTTAAGTGTTTTGTAAGACAGTGATTGAGCTCTATCGGAAGGATTAGGACATAATAATAATAATATTTGGATAATTTATATTGCGCCGTTTTCGCGAATACTCACCTCAAGGGCGCTGGTGCCATGTCTTGCTTGTATGGATAACAAGGTCTAGTATCCAACTAACATGGCTGTATGTGAGGATAGGGAGGTAGCAATGACACTAATAGTGATTTCACAGAAACACATACTTACACGCTTCACCAAATTTATTAGAGTGGTGTTATATAAGCTATTTAGAATAATTTGAAGCATTGAAATGGTGTGGTCAAATGCTGCACTCAGTTTGTGCGTTCATGTCCCTCGGTGGCCAGCACACACCGCACTGCCGGATGCATTTGGCTGCTTGGGACTGTGCTCTGTTTGCCACAAGTATCTCTATTCCTTATTTTATTATTATCCAACAGCAATTAGGTAAAAACTCATCCTCATACGAGGTTGAGGATATTACCTCTTGTACATTAGAGAAGTTAATTTTCCAATTCAACTCTGCTGAGGGATACCTAGTTCAGTAACTGGCTTCGTCTTTTGTCACTCTATCCTTGTAATGGTAATACCACGTGAGAGGCAGATAACATTGTTGTTATTGGGCCAAATTGGAAGTAAAAAAGATAAAGCCTACATGGAATACTTGATTCGGACAGGTGACTGATTGCTGTTTATAATTGCTGCTGATACCTTGAGATGGTACACTAAAAATGTTATCAAGATTGCAGAAATACAGACATAGTACTTGCACTTTAACTGATGTTCACAGAGCTAGATAAATTTGAAAAAAATAACATGCAAAGGTTATTACAAAAAAAATATTTTGTTATTTTTAGCGATATTTCAGCATTACACATAGATTAAATCCTTATAAATTTCAAATTTTGATATTTCTGACAGTGGAAATTAAGTCTTTTTTATTTCTGTTTGAACAAACATTCTTGTATCCACCTCATTCGTATTTCAATGGACACCCTATTCCAGTTTTCTGTACCAGTTTCGTTTCAAATTTGAATACAAAAGAATGTAAATAACTCAATGCTGTGGACTTTTATTTATGTGTGATAATTTGGGTAGTGCTTGGACATACCTAGCTCTCTGACGGCTGTGTCCTAGACCTATTGGGAGTGTCGGCTCTGGCTGTTGGTCAGTGGTCAACTAAAATATTAAGGCTTCAATATGAAACAGAAAAAATAAGGTATTTGTGCTGTGTAGTACTTAACATGATAAAAACACAGAAATTGCAATGTTTTGGCTGTATCACGCCACATCCAGAAAAATACCAGATCCTGCATCAAGCCATAATTGTGAGAAGAGGAGGCTCTGGAAGACGAAAGGACACCACGGCTGAAAATTCCAAGGTGATGGTTCAGGTCAAGTTCATAGTATTTTAAGCTGCTGTAAACAAAATAATGATTGTCAATATGAACGCTAGCCTTAGATATCTGGACAAGCACTACTATAAAGAAGTGCCTGATGTATTAGATATAAGAATACATATTAAGTAATATGTGACTTTGATAATTACATTTTTAATTTAATAAGATAATAATAAATAAAATAAAATAAATTTAATAAGAGTAGCTTGTTGGTCTTGTGGTTAGGACTCTCACCTCGTGATCCAAAGGTCGTGGACATCACTGGAGACCAGCAAGTTAGTCCTGTTTTCATAGCACAAGCGTTTAGCTTAGTTTGAAAATAGTAAGAATATTGTTATGACACGTATTCCGTGTTCGCGCATCTCTATTTTAAAAAAATTTTAAATAGGTCTTTTGTCTTTGAATATACAAAAAATAATAAGAGACAAAAAGGATCAACTTAAAAAATCATTGCATCGCTTCGCCACAATGATCTGGTTTCTAATTGTTAGCAGGGTGGAGTCTACGTTTCATAACTTTTGCACTTTATAATATACAGATATGATTGTGAATAATAATACACAGTGTATTAATGTAACTATCATGGCGCGGGTCACTATGCAACTGTTTTTCAAAGTGGGCATGCGCTTATTTGTTTATTCAGCTGGACTGCAAAGTTATAAAACGTTTTTTCGTTGCTGAATACATCGACATTTTTTTCATCGTATACCTGAGAAATATTTTTTTAACCGGTCGCGTGCCGGTCGTACGTAACGCGGAATGTATCCTGTCTGCCGCGCAATTTCGTGCACAATTGCTGTTTTTTAGACACTTTTTTGTGATGGTTATATTCATGTAAAAATCAATATTAATCACTAAAGGGTTGCAGTTCTGGTTACTCAATATACAAACTTCAATAATTACTCGTACAATAATTACTTTAACATTTTGTTTTACATTTATTATGAAAATAATTAACGAAATTTACCGTCAGAAATGTACGCACATGTTTATCGAATAAAACCATGGAAGCAATAATACTAAAGATATTGTATTTCAATATTTTCGTTCTAAATATATCAAAGAATATAAAAATACTTAATTTTAACACTTTTTTATTAAAAAAAACAACTTTTTTTAACAGATATATAACACAATTAATGCGCGGTTCGAAGACGACATTTGGAATGATTTTTTGTCCGGTTTGCGCGGAAAAATACTTAACAAATAGAACTCGTTCATTCATTCAAAAACTTGAGATACAACGAGTGATAAGCTTTAAAATAAATAGATAAATAATACGCGGGTAAAATAAGCCGAATTCGCATACGTGTCTAGGGAGCGCAGATCTGCGCTCTGGCACACGACCGGTTAAGTTACATAATTCTCTTTTTTGCTGTGGTGCTTTATAAAAAATATCAATTGTTCGAAGAATATTTTTTCTTTTGAATGAAGGTTTGAACTTTGTGGTGATATTATTATTAAAATAAAACACAAATCACTTTGTTTTCACCATTTAATCTACATATATCTACCTATAAAACTCAATGTCTGTCTGTCTGTTCTCTATACAAATCTGCTTGTTGTAACAAACAAACAAAGTAAACAAAGTAGCTTGTTGGTCTTGTGGTTAGGACACTCGCCTCGTGATCCAATGGTCGCGGGTTCGAATCTCAGCCCATACTAGCAAGTTAGTCCTATTTTCATAGCACAAGCGTTTAGCTTAGTTTGAAAATAGTAAGAATATTGATGTGACACGTATTCCGTGTTCGCATCTCTATTTATTAAAAAAAAAAAAAAAATCTACACCGTTTGTCCGATTCGATTCAAATTTTGCATATTTATGCTTTAGGACCCGGCGGGCAACATAGGCGACATTTTCCTCCTATTATTTTACCCCTTCCCCTCCCCTGATATATTTTCGATGCAAATCTATACCGTTTGAATCGAACCATTGTTTCTCCCCACAAATTTATTTTCAACTTAACCCTTAACCTCAATGCTGGGTACGAACAGCTAGTTAGATATAAAATCTACATGTTTCGAGAATGATGTTATCTCCTCTTCAGGATTGTTTATGTACTAAAATTGAAATATAGATAAACCATGCAAGTGTGTTACTGTGAAACGGTCGGAGGGGGGGGGGGGTCGAAGGTGTTAATTAGGAAATGTCATTAGAAGGGGATGGATTCTTAAGTGGAAATATATTCAATAGTGTGGGTTGTGCACAAATTTTGTTGGTTATTATTATTATTGGTTATTATATTTGAATTAATATTGACACTTTTCCTAATTTCAAGTATTTCTGCATTGTTTATCTATATGTATTTCCATTTTAGTAAAAAACAATCCTGAAGAAGAGAACATTGTTCTCGAAACATGTAGATGTTATGTCTAATAAAGTGGTGAAAACAAAGTGATTTGTGTTTTATTTTAAAAAATATCAGTTCGTCTTGGGAAAAATATGGATACCGAAATTTTTGCAAGGCGTGTGTGTACTTTTTGAGCTTTTATCTAACTTGGGCATTGGAAGATTTGGCAGGTACTGATACACATGCTTATTAGTGGCACGTGAGCATGCGCAGTATTGACCTTCTTGCCCTTGCTTATTAGTGGCATGTGTGTACGCACATTGCTAGTAATGAACATGCTCATCGAAAATCAACCGCCGGTTGATTTATTTGCAATGCTTCAATTTTGAACTAGAGTTCCTCTCTATTCTACGACAAGAGCATGCCACTAATAAGCCTGTGTGCTTGATTGTTAGCTTTGAGCATGATCATTTATGAGCATGCCAATAATGAGCAAGTATGTGCAGTTGTTAGGGCATGCTTGTTTTGAGCATGCTAATGTGTATCTGTACCTTTATGCCAGTGGTGCAGCTTCTATTAAAATAATTTTCTATCGCCGTTTACCTTATGGCTTTTTGATATATTCCGATAAGTGCACTATTATTAATAAGCCGTACGGTGGAAAAATGTTTTTTCTAGCGGAGAATGTCTGAAATGCCGTCGATGGAATGAACATTCCCTCCAATAACCGGTAGGTGAGCCCGGCCTGCAGGGGCGGAGCCACGATTACGAAGGAATGGGTGCCAACTGACTACTCCCAGGTCAGAAGCCGATTGCGCTGAATATGGCTTCTAAACGTCAATGATAAGTGTCGCCCCGTTTTCATTTGTTTTTGCAAAAGAAAAATCAACTAATCCGCGAGACCGGTTTGTCAGTACCTACCTAAGGGCCGGTTGTTTCAAGTTGGATTAAAGTAAGCGTTCGTTTAAAGCATAGATCTTTACGAAAACGGATCGTCTGATTGGTGGAGAACGCAAAATCTATGCTTTAAACGAGCGTTTACTTTAATCCAACTTGAAACAACCGGCCCTAAAGTCTTTTTGTTAACAAGGCAAAATAACAATAATGAAAAAGGAAACGGATAAAATAATGATAGTAATAAATGAACAAAAACATTAAATTAAACATTAAATCAGTATAAATCTTTGTCATTGATTAGTAAATAATCCCATTGTCTTTTTATTCCAAATTCCATTTGTCTTTTATAAAATTTCGTGGAAGTTTATTAAATATTTTTGGTATTACATATTTAAATGTCCTTTAATCGTGTTTATTAGTTACCATCATGAGGTATGAGCAGTCCTTAGCTTCTTAAAAGTTTATTTTTAGCAGTAGGTAGGTACTTTCAGATGAATTATTAACAAATTTCATTGTCGAATTTTGAATTTGAATTCGCAACCTTAAAATTAATATCTTTTAAAAATTCAGTACGATTTATGTAAGGCAATTTTCCCGTGTGCAAATAGGTAGGTACGCCCAATAAAGCTTGCAAGGGGGTTCGATTACATAATTTATGAAACTTGATTTCACAATCTATCGATTGCGTCAGATTTCCGCCGGAAATTTTAAAATTAATCGTATCGATGAGGTAGATAACTTATTTTTCATAAAACAAATATAGCTACGCTTACATTACGATACTTAATTGAAATTGAACGGATATCACAAGCCATAGCTTTAGGTATGAAATGCATGAAATACTGTTTTGAATATTCATCTTGTATCTTGTATTTAGATGCATTCTTTTGGTATCTTAGTATTTTGTAAATACTAAGATACTTCTTTCCAATGATGTACCTTTAATGAGACCTCATCGAAGAAAAATGAGTAAATGAAAAAAAAAAGATAAAATGTTTGAATAACTGGTTTTACTTAAGTCTCAATTAAAACCTTTAAAATATAATATTTTATCTTGACACATTTGCGCGATCAAAGCGATTTATTCGTAAATAATTCACGTAAAAAATTAAACCTACAATCAATAAAATGTGTTTTCTTACAAAAGAATTTTATCTTTAAAAAGTATTTGGAAGATACGTATTTTGTATCTAGTATTTCAGATACCATTCCAGAAAGTTATTTGTATCTGGTATCTGAAATATTTGATTTTAACGTACCTTGAATTTTGTATTCCAGATACTTTGTATAGGGTATCTTGTACATCACTGCTCGGTAGACATATTTCTATTAGAAATTATTGCATTCAAAGCACCGTTCACCTTTAGGTACACTTCAGCCACCTTCCTCTCGATATCGTTCTCAGCCTTCAGCCTAGTTATATTACGATAGGTATATTTATCGATACAGATGCTAACAAGCGACTATTTTAACTGTAGGTTAGGCAATGTTACAAGAATGTGCAGCACAATCGACCTCCAGTTTGGCTGCAGCGGGAGGCGGCGTGAGAACCCTCCGCATTCTGGATGCCCCACATTCCTGCATTAATCAGATACCAACCAGGTGGCACCGTACTGTCTCTACACCGACCGTACGCACTCTCTTCTCACCTAGATCCGACCTGCGATGTTTGAGAAGATTCACATAATAATTAGGTAACTAATTAGGTGGGTACCTACTTTTAGAGAAATCCCCGGAAATATTTAAAATAATTAACCAACGCGGAAAACTCGCTCCTTCTTAATATGTGTATCAGCGTCAACTGGTTAATTGAGCTTACAATTTTTGCGATTTTTTAACGTAATTACAGAGAATTCTTGAATTGCGCGAATAGAATTACACAGGACATAATTTAACTTAACTATATAAGTTAACTTAAGACCAAGAGCAGCAGACATAAATGCCTGCCTACGGCGGCAGTACGATTTTTAATTTTCAAATAAATAATAATAGTTGAGTGAATAGCTTTTCTTTTCGAAAAATGTCCACTTGGAATTGAAAAAATCCACCTAGTGTCATTATTTACAGTAAAATAACATTTTAATCTAACAAAATTTATAATTAGTTTTATTTTTAACCAGTGTATTTATTAATTGTAAACAAATAAAAATGTATAAAAATAAATTTGGTTAAAAGTGATTAGGCACAATATGAAAAATAATGAATTTCCTTTCATGACACAGGAGGAGATCGAGGTTTTATAGAATAATATAGTTATGTAATATAAAACAAAATTAATTAATCAATTAGAAAGATATACAGAAAAATCAAGTCCTCGAACAAATATTTGGCTGCTACCGGGATTCGAACCACGGATCTCCACCTTTCCGGGGCAGGCGCGTTTTCCAATTAGATACGCTATAGAAGATCTTTTTTATTTCACAGTTTCATTATTTGTTCTTAAAAAATTGCAACTTCACAATAAGAATGTGTTCTTGAATATGTTAAGTAATGTTTAACTAAACCGCGTTCCGTATTATAGACGCATGCCTGGTTAGAATGTGTTATTTCGGACATTTTTCTTCCTCGTTAGTATCCATAAAGATACAACATTTCCATAACTAGGTATATTTTTATGCATTACTCTCCGAGCCGTATAGATTTTTCTGGGATATTCTGCCATTTCCTTGCCTAGGTCCCACATTAACCCTGTGATGGGCCCTGCAATGGGATCCGAAACGTCGGTTGGCTAGAATGGTCATCACACGACAATATATATATATATATATAAGAAAAAACTCAGAAAATTCTGAACGTCCGTGAAAACTTGGAACTATAGAATGATAAAGAGAATATGTAAATAAATATTTTGATTTTTGACGTTATGGGACTGTCAAAATAAATATATATTAAAAAAAACGTAAAATCTCAATCCCAATTACCCAATTAATTTCGTTGTCTGTCCATCCGTCCTCTGTCCCCGTTACTTTTTGTACAGCCCGTAACTTTTTTATAGTTATTTTTTTCCCAAATTTTTTTCCCCAAAAATTTTTACTAAATAAATACATATTTATTCCTTAGGAAATGACGTGTAAAAGTAGCGTCATTTTTGATGGGTTACAGCTAGTAATTTAGTTGTCTGTCTGTTCGTCCGTCCGCTGTCTCTTTGTCCCCGTAAATTCTTTATACTATTTTTTTTACGAAAAAAATTTTTTTTTCAATTTTTTTACGATTTTTTTGCAATTATTTTTACGTTATTTTTAATTAAATAAACACTTACTCCTTAGGAACCGAAATGTGAAAGTCTTTTTTGACGGGTTATTCCTTAACTCAACCAATGGTAGGTATCTAGTGCACATTAAAATGTTTCCTATTTTACGTGGTTTCTGTTTCCAAAATATTTATGTTATTATTTTATGTATTTTGGGGTAGTTGAGTTTTATCATGATATTTGATCATTAAACACGTTATTTTATTGATTTATGACATTCATAACCGAGATTGTAAAATTTTTCTTTAAATTACGAGTGCAGCAGACAAATCGCGGGGTACCTACGTATTTCATTAGGTTCACGATTTGTTCAAACTTTCCTCACTTTTTTAAAGAATAAATAAGTGAAATTTTCCGATTCAATCGAATTAAATTTATATCCAAAAATATTACATTGTCTTATTATACGTTACAGCCACGAAATAATTGCGTTAAAAAGTTTATAAAAGAATAACAATTGAATTTATGACTGGGTCAGCTGGGATGAGTTAATCCCTAATCCGTCCATCACTCGCATGGACAGCATCTGACTGACGCTATCTGGCGCAGCAGGGTGATGCACCGAGTTAAGGTTACTAAGCTAAATCAATATATATATATATAATATTATATCTAATATATATTATTATATATGTTAGACTGACAGGGTTTCACGGGTGTTAGAAATGTTAGTATTGATTTCTGGGGGTAACCCCGGTTGTTGACGCGGGTTACCCCCCAAGAAATCAAGCCGGTGGTGTGTGGTAAACTTTATGATATATTATAGACTCTATGATATAAACTTATATATATAGATATAATATTAAACAAATAAATAAATTAAATAAAGAAGAAACAGACAATATCAAGTTAAACTGAAAAAAATTAAAAACAACGCTGTGCGCGGCGAAACACAAGAGGGTTCCGTGGTTCGAATTCCAGGTTCTCAGCATTTAATGTTTCAGTTTAGACTTGAGATTTGGTGTTTCTTCTTTATTTGCATTATTTATTTCGCAATTAAAATATTACGGGACGCGTTTCCTTAAATAATAAATAATATGTGTTAATAGAGATATAATATATATATAGATATATATATATATATATATTATGATATAGCTAGTATTAGAGATTTATAAGATTATATATATATAGATAAAAAGAAACTCGTTGTTTCCCTCTCCGCCAAGTTTTCTCCATTTGAATCTCCGCAACCTCCGCAACGAATCTCATCTGAATCTCCACAACCAGCCACAACCACCCACCACCCAGGTGGTTATGGTGGTGGATAACCCTTGGCGTCACATCGAAAATATGCGAGTTTGGTGGGGGTGGCTGGGCGTGGGTGGGAGTGGGTGACAAAAATGTGCTTTCTAGCTCATTGTTTTGTTATGGGAAGGCCGCAAATGCTTCGGATTGTTTCAAAATAGGCGCGCCGACTGTGTCGGTGAGTCTAGAAGATTCTGGAAAAATTCTAGAAAGTTCTGGAAGAAGACGGTTCTAGAAAATTCCCGAAAGTTCTATAAGGTTCTAAACTGAGTGGCGGAATGTGTCGGTGTGTCTGGAAGGTTCCTTTACATTTGATAAATTTCTTGAAAGTTCTGGAAGGAGAATGTTCTAGAAGGTTTGCGTAAGTTCTATGACGATCCAAACAGTGTACTAAAAATCTACGCGTGCGAAGCCGCGCGGGCACAGCTAGTATATTGGATAAATTCTTAAATATGTAAGTGCCGTTTTGATATTGAAATTCAAAATTTTCTTTAAAAAATTTTATTATAAATTTAATAAATGATATTATTATGTTTTCATTGTAGAAAATCATAATAATAGATTATTAAAAATATTTAATTATATTTACGTTGTTATCACTACTTGAGTTTGTAAAAATTATTTTATTTTAAAAGAGTTTAAAACTAGTAGTTTCGAGAATATCAGAATTAAGAAAAGGAGAGTGAAATGTGAATTAATGCAGACTACATTATCTTGTAAGTAGGGAATGGAATCCCGAGTCGGGATTGCCCTTTCGGGATCCCTCGAGATTGGAATTTCCGATCCCACGGGATCCCTAGGGATCTTGATCCCGAATGCTTTTTTGTTTTTTTGCTTATATGTAGTGCTGGATAGCAATTAAAGACTATGTAGTAGAGTTGTAGTAGTTTTTATTACTATGTTAATAAAATACAGCAAATATTATTCAAAGCAATTTTCATTATTTGAATGTGACATGAACATAATTTTACGTACTTACTAAAAGTTCTTTAGACATGCACAATTATATATACAATACATAAAAAAATGTTGATCAATCCCGATAATCCCGACAATCCCGATAATCCCGTCCGATTTTTCGGTTCGGGATTGATCTCGTAAAATGCCTTGAGATCTCGCGGGATGGAATTGCATTCCCTACTTGTAAGATAAGACCCATAACACGCAACATGCATTACAATGCGCTGTGTGTTGCGTGTTATGGGTTTTATTTACAATCTTTTCTTCATGCATCTCCTGGTAATTTTTGCTCCGTTCGTCTTGCAGTAAACAATAGAAGATATTCACGAAGATAAGTACTCTTGTGGCGGCCCTAGGATTAGGTTGTTGCAGTTTCCTTCTAGAAGGGGGTGACCTGACGACCGCTTTACCGCGCTGTGACAGCGGCGAGATGACTCCGAGTGAGTCATACGCCGCCGGGGAGGGGAGGGAGTATATCTGATCATTTTCCTCAACACCTCTCTCCAGAGGCACGCAGCATCACTGCAGATTGCAGCTGTAATGCATACTCAACAATAATTATAACCGTTGGTTGGAATATAATTGTAAGTTTGTATTTATAATTACTAATTGATAAATAGTTCTCCGTAGGTGACCAAACCTGCTTATAAAAATGGACAGTCAACCATTTAATGAACTTGAAATTAATTTTAAAAACATGTACCTACATGAAACTAGATGTACGTATTTAAACCTACGAGTAGATATGGCGTGAATTACTCTTTGTGGATAAGGAAATTCGGCGAAGCTGTGCATGAGTTTCAAAATTTGAATAGTGAGAAAATTCAACATGAGACCCGTACTTTAACATAAGCCAACATGACTTGAGGTATTATAATTTAATAATTTGTTGACATAGGTACCTACACGATATTTTTTTAAATTAAATTTGCTGTCGATACAGATAAATAGGTATGTATATATAATATGGTTTCCCAAATATTTTAGCGTTTTTTAAATAAAAGCTTTTTTGCGTTGCTCTGAAAAGAGTATATATTTTATTAACAAAAGAACATAATATTTGACATTAAAATTTAAAAATAATAAAAGTACACATCGTACCTGAAAAGAGAAACAACATTTAAAGCTTTTATTTTATATTAGAAACTTTATCAATTATTAAATATGTATATTATAATTTTCTCAATAGGTCGATGTCAGTTGTTTGTGAAAGAATTTTCACACAAATTTAAACGTTCCATTTTAACAATTCAAATTAAATGAAGATCAATAGGTACCTACCGATATTCATTTGCATATATTTTAAAAAGAGCTTAAAGTTAACAAAGGCACAATTTTATAATACAAGTATACAGTTATTTATAGCCATTTTTGCATATGTGTCTATAGAGAAAAGATAAGTGTGAAGTACTTTTTAAACGTAATTGATTTCTAAATTACAAATTTAAATGGAAGATGGCGCATTGAAATAGGTATATATATATATATATATTAGGTCCTTGCATATGAAATTGAGGTTTTGCCGTACTGGCAAATTTGATCTCAAATATCTTCTCTTTGGCTAGGAATTCCAAATCCAAATTTATACAGCTATTTACTCATGTATTTGTGTTTTGAAAATTATAATTCATTTGTTTTTTCCTCAATTGTTTTTTTCTTTGCGTCACTCAGTTTACAAAATGAAAAACTTGAAATATCGCGTTATTTACGAGTACAAGTTCCACCGTGGCACCAGTGCTGCAGAAACGGCTCGAAGGATTAATGATGTGTATGGCGATGGTGCCGCAAAAGAAAACACAGTGCGTTTTTGGTTCCAACGTTTTCGTTCTGGAAATTTCGACCTGCAGAACAAGCCCCGTGGACGGCCGGAGACCAAAGTTGATAATGAAGAATTGAAGGCTATTGTGGAAGCGGATCCATCGCAAACCACATCCGAGTTAGATGCAGGCTGCGGTGTTAGTGATAAAACTGTTTTAATCCACTTGAAACAAATTGGTAAGGTGAAAAAGCTTGAAAGGTGGGTACCTCACGAATTGAGTGAAGCAAATCAACAAACGCGCGTTGACTGCTGCGTTGCATTACTCAACCGGCACAATAATGAAGGGATTTTAAATCGAATCAGTACCTGTGTTGAAAAGTGGATCCTGTACGATAATCGGAAGCGCTCATCGCAATGGCTGAACCCTGCCGAACCAGCCAAACCATGCCCCAAGCGAAAATTGACTCCAAAAAAGTTACTTGTGAGCGTTGGGTGGACTAGTGCTGGTGTCGTTCACTACAGCTTTCTTAAATCTGGCCAGACGATTACGGCAGATGTCTATTGTCAGCAACTGCAAACCATGATGGAAAAGCTAGCTGCTAAACAACCGAGGCTGGTAATCGCTCTAGGCCACTGCTGCTTCATGATAACGCTAGACCACACACTGCACAACAGACGGCTACCAAATTAGAGGAGCTTCAATTGGAATGTCTAAGACATCCACCGTACTCTCCGGACCTTGCCCCAACAGATTACCATTTTTTTCGAAATTTGGATAACTTCTTGCAAAGGAAAAAATTCAACTCCGATGGGGCAGTCCAAACCGCCTTCAAAGATTTTATTGATTCCCGTCCGAATGGTTTTTTTAGTAAAGGGATCGATGAACTACCTATGAGATGGCAAAAGTGCATAGATAGCAATGGTACATACTTTGATTAAATAAATATATTATAATAAAAAAAAATCGGCTTTATGTTCCTCCCATACTAAACGTCAATTTCATATGTAAGGACCTAATATATATATATATTTTATTAAGTTTGCGTAGTAAAGGGGATAATTGATTTCCCATCATTATTGACGGTTAACATTGTTAGTATTATTATTAAAATGTGACGCGTACTCAATACTTCAACCAAATATTAAAAAATGCGATGTATGTATGTAAAAATGCCTGTGCTTTGCAAGTCCCTCAGACGTTGACGATCAATTTTGCAAAAACCTCTCTGTCCTGTGCTGCCCGGAACAAATCCAAAACTTGTCTCATTCCGGTCCACTGTCTGATGTTGGGCAGCCAGGACATGCCCTCTACCAACTACCGGTCTCCCTTCTGTCTTGCCCTCGAGTGTTAGTCGAAGAAGGCGATAGTTACCCCCACGTAGCGCGTGACCCAAATAAGAAACCTTATTTGTATTTTCATAATAAGCTTACTATAAGCATTAAAATATATTTAAAAAATTGAAAATATTACATTTTGAGTATGTCCAAAATTTTCAGAACAGAACTGGATTGTTGTCACAGGGACATCAATAATCAATTAATGTATATTATAGATGTCTCACAGGGACGAAACTGCATATTTTTTATTAAGGGAGAGTAGGTATACAAGTCTTTATGGGTGTACATAGGACTTACGACCTATCGTACGGCTGGCTTAAGTGATCACTTTCACATATGTAACGTTCGCCATTTCCACACATGATAGAATACCATGTCTATTAATTTTTGGAAGTTGTATATATTTCAATTATACGCCACGTTTCACATGTGAGTTGCAAGGATCCTCACCGCGGCCGGCCACAATGCTTTTTCCTTCCCCTTGAATGAATGAGACATCTATATTTGATTTTGGTATTAAAAATATTATATTTTATATACCAATATAACAAAATATTTTATATTTCGACTTATTACCAAGAATAAAGCATAGGTAGTAAATTGAGAAAAGACAAAATATCGGGTTATGACAGATTTTCCACCTTATTCTCAGTTTAATGATGAAAAATTGACGGAATGTACGCGAAAAGTTTCTGCGAGAAATGTCAAGACGTACATAATTACTTAAAACTCAGCCCACTATCTCAATTACTTCGACCCGCTATAGCAACACGCAAATAATATATATGTTGATAAGGGATTTACAAGAATATCAGCATCAATGTTGGGTTAGCGTAGAGTTCGGCAATTTATCAAGTGGGAAGAGCCAAATTGTCATGGAAACAGGATAACAAAGGTACTAAAGAGCCGCATATGTGTAATATACATATGTATAAAGATATGGATTTATTAGAAAAAAAATGTTCGATATGTTTTTGTAAAAATTTGATAAGAACGGCATCCGTGCATCGCTTTTGATAGTTTTAATTTACTATATCTGGAGATATACGTCACAAAGATCGCAAAGCTAGTATGATTGGCGATATTTGTACTAAGTGTCAAATACGAACTCGAGTTTTGATTTTGACGCTGAAGTTCTGAGTTTACGACTGAAAAGCCGCAAACTTTATCCAAAAAGCCGCATGCGCCTCGCGATCCGCTTAGTTAGCACAATACGCATTGTATGTACGACACATTCTTGTGATGGGAGAAAAATAACCAACATTATTAAGATGCTGATTGGGTTTCGTATACGTGGTTCATCATGCAAATTTATGTTAATTAAATAAAGAGAATCAACAGCTCCACTGAGAATCTTGTGTAGCACAACAAGATCGGATATTTTCCACCGGGACTCCAGTGTATGCCTTCTGTAAAATGTAAGATGATTCTATTCCAAGAGATTGGTAATAGGCTCCAGTTTCCCTTTACCTAATGATCTACCTGGGAGGAACATTTTTAGTGTATGTACAGTACACTATAAAAGTAATTGAAGATCTCGCATTAAAAGGGGGGCAAATTTTGGATTACTTGGTACTTTTTTTTTCACTTACAATTTAAACAAAAAATGGTTCGTTTGATGCATATTGGAAACAATACTGTTAAAAAACCTGAGAATTTTGTTAAATACTCGTAATTTATTGATTTTTTCATTCAGTTATTTTCATTCATTTAATTATTTAAGGGCTAATTAATAGTTTCAAAAATACAACATAATTAATATGTGTGTATTTAACTTTTTTTTATTAAATTTATTTGGTAAATGTACAAACTTAAGAGTGTATTCAAAATAATATAATTAATACACATTTATATTAAACGCTTACTCACATTTAAATGAGAATTATTCTCGTGTTTAAAAGTGGGGGCATTGTCATATATTAATGAAATCTTTAGTGTGAGACATTAGATTAAATAAGTAAGATATACCTAGAAAAGAAACATTAGATTAAGTTATAAAAATTAAGACATTGAATTAAGTAAGTAAGATATAAACAATACAAGAATACAAAAATGTAACACATTAGATTAAGTAAATAAGATATACACAAGGAAACATTAAATTAAGTTATAAAAAATAATAATTAAGAAGGTATTGTAATAAAATTTAAAAGTATATAAAGATTTTTTTTGATAAGATTTTTTCATTGCGTTATTGTGATGGTTTTTCTTAGAAGATTTTTCAATTTAGTCTTGAATTTTCTATAATTTTTTCCGTCTTCATTTCATTGGGAAGAGCATTAAAGAATGATACTCCTTGACAGTTGAAATGGAGTTGGGCTGTGCTAGTATTACATTTAGGTATCAAAATATTTCCAGCTGATCTCGGTCTGTTACTTAAACATCCAAATGTTCTATTATTGATAAAAATTTTGTGAATTTGAAGTATCGCAAATTTTTATAAATTTGATTAATATTTTGGACGTCAAAAATGTTGAAAAGTTCCCTTGTTGGGAATATTGAGGGTTTCCTCAAAATCACTTTGATAATTACACTTTGAACTATTTTCACTGATTCCACTATCTATAAAACAGAAATTAAAGTAAAATTTTTACATTTTGGTGCAAAAGGGGAGTAGATCCAAACTATCAAAATTTGACAAAATTCTAAAACTTATTTATTTTCCTTAAAAGCTACATTAACAAACTAAAGATCTAATAATTAAATTAGACCACCTCGATGCGCGGTCTAATGGTCGCTTTGCCGTGTAGGTACCAGGTACCACTTCCTAACACTTACCTGCTCAGAAACACGGCGATCTGAGTGCCATTTGATTTTAAGTCTCGAAACGTGTTATTAAGGCCCAATTTAAAATTGTCCGTAATGTATTTCCTATCGCACCCTTTGAGAGGATTGGAACACCGCCATGGAGGCGGAAAACGCCGAATTAATCTGCAACCGACGTGAGACGTCCGCTGTGTACTAAGTACTACAATGTAGCACTACATTATAGTGAAGTGCACACTTCACACGTTTGTAAGTGTACTGCACACCACAAACTACACACTTAAAATTTAACACTTCAAATCGCACACTCAAACTGCACACCATAAATTTTATATTTCAACCGGTCGTGTGCCGGCCGTACGTAACGCGGAATGTACCGTTTGCCGCGCAATTTCGCGCACGGTTGCTGTTTTTAGACAATTTTTTGTGATGGTTATATTCATGTAAAAATCAACAATAATCGCTAAGAAGTTGCAGTTTTGGGTTTCTCAATATACATACACTCAATATACATCAATAATTACTTATATTTCAATAATTACTTGTACAATAGTGACTTATTCATTAATTATGAAAATAAGTAACGAAATTTACTGTCAGAAATGTACGCATATGTTAATTGAATAAAACCATTTCAATATTTTCGTTCTAAATATGTAAAAGAATAAAAACTACTTAATCTTAACACTTTTTTATTAAAAAAAATTAGTTCTTTTAACAGATAAGTAACACAATGAATGCTCGGTTCGAAGACGACATTTGGAATGATTTTTTATCCGGTTTGCGCGGCAAATGAGGTTACTTGACAAACAGAACTCGTTCATTCATTAAAAAACTTAAGATAAATCAAAGAATAAGCTTTAAAAACCCATAAACGCAGGTAAAATAGGCCGAATTCGCAAACGTGTCTAGGGGGCGCAGATCTGCGCTCTGGCACATAAAGGGTACAAAAGTTTCCGCACAGACCTGCGCTCCGGCATTCGACCGGTTAATGTACACACTTTAAATTATGTCACACTCTAAACTACCTACACTTCAATTTTGTGAATTTTTTTGGCCGATTTGTATGCAAGTTGATGTAGCTAAAACGTCTTTTTGAAATCCCACCCGTCAGATTTTATTTTATTTTTTGGGAAGTTGATGTAGCTAAATGAGGAAAATTTTGGAAACTGAAACAACCCCCTCCTCCCCTCCCTTCCCCATGGATTAGAAAATTGTGCAGCAACACACTTTTCAAGAAGCTTCTTGTAGGTCATTGTAGCAGATACGATTTTGTAGTGCTAAAATTACTTAACTTCACGTAGTTTATTGAAGCAGATGAAGTATACAATGTTTCGGTACCTACCCACTACGAATGTAGCACGCACTTTGTAGTCTTCAGACTAGTGAACGTGCGCGCGTTGTAATCTTCACTATGAAATGTAGTTTTTCCCTTCGCCATTGTCGGGGCTTCTCGGTACGGCCCGGGGCGCCAGGAAGGCCGGAAGCCGGCCCAGCGCCTGTGATCATCCGACCATCCATCGCCGGAGACAGTTCAGGGAATCGGCCCGAACCAATTATACTACTGCTCCATTCACCAAGGTGCGTGGCCAGATTCGCGGAACAGTCCATCCAAAGTAATCGATAAATTATATGGCCGTGATCGGCGGAAAGCATTTTATCCTTTCAACGTTATTGAAGGTACCCGCCTCTCCTCCAACTTTGCTTTGAACCTCCGAGGTTCAGGTAATTTTGTGTGCTTTTTTGACCGATCGAATTTATTAATGAACGGTTCCGTGGAAAACCCGGAGTAAAAATAGATTTTATTTGTTTTGCATTTAAGGGTACCTACTCCAACCTCACTTCTAAACTACGATATCGTAACATAAATCAATGGCCGATACACCTTCATCTTCCTATTTTTCAGGGGACCCTCGTTGTCGCATAGTTTATGTATTGCGAGTGTATCTGTATGTGTGTGAAGCTCTATAGTTGAGCCGCACACCTTTTCACATGTAACGCAGTCATTTTTAAAATTGATTTTCCCAGCGTTAATACGGACCAATAATTTTTACAGAAATGGAATTAAACTTAACTCTCCGAAGCCATTTCTTGCTACTCTTCTGTCCTGACACAACATCTGCCTCACCACATTCACACATCTTCGAGGCTTTCAACATCATTCAGCATCAGG
>JADDOH010015031.1:0-19409 GCA_016648135.1 Agrypnia vestita
TATATAGTCAGGCGGAGTTTCGATAGCATCATCATCGGCCCGTGTGCTCGACGCCGAACTTAATTATTAATTTCTATTTATTTATTTAATTGATGATCCATTAATTAATTAGGTATTTATTTGTCTATTCATATGCCGCGTCCCAGTTATATATAGTCATGCGGCGTTTCGATAGCATCATCATCGGCCCGTGTGCTCGACGCCGAACTTAATTATTCATTTCTATTTATTTATTTAATTGATGATTCATTAATTAATTAGGTATTTATTTGTCTATTCATATGCCGCGTCCCAGTTATATATAGTCAGGCGGCGTTCCGATAGCATCATCATCATCACCATCATCAGCAGTGTCCCAGTTATATATTGTCAGGAGACGTTTCAATAGTACCATCATCATCATCTTCATTAGCGGTGTTCCAGTCATATATAGTCAGGGGGCGTTCCGATAGTATCATCACCATCATTAGCGGTGTCCCAGTTGTATATCGTCAGGAGACGTTTCAATAGTATCATCATCATCATCTTCATTAGCGGTGTTCCAGTCACATATCGTCAGGAGGTGTTTCAATAGTATCATCATCATCATCTTCATTAGCGGTGTTCCAGTGATATATAGTCAGGAGGCGTTCCGATAGTATCATCACCATCATTAGCAGTGTCCCAGTTGTATATCGTCAGGAGACGTTTCAATAGTATCATCATCATCATCTTCATTAGCGGTGTTCCAGTCACATATAGTCAGGAGGCGTTCTTATAGTATCATCATCATCACTAGCGGTGTTCCAGATATATATCGTCGGGAGGCGTTGCGATAGTATCATCATCATCATCGTCATCACTAGCGGTGGTTCAGCTTTATATCGTCAGGAGGCGTTTCGATAGTATCATCAACATCATCATCATTAGCAGTGTCCCAGTTAGATATTGTCAGGAGACGTTTCAATAGCGTCATCATCATCACCATCATTAGCAGCGTCCCAGTTGTATGTAGTCAGGAGGCGTTTCGATAGTATCATCATCAACATCATCGTTAGCAGCGTCCCAGTTGTATATAGTCAGGAGGCGTTGCGATAGTATCTTCATCAACATCATCGTTAGCAGTGTCCCAGTTGTATATAGTCAGGAGGCGTTGCGATAGTATCTTCATCAACATCATCGTTAGCAGTGTCCCAGTTACATATAGTCAGGAGGTGTTTCAATAGTATCATCATCATCATCTCCACTAGCAGTGTCCCAGTTATATATAGTCAGCGGGCGTTTCGATAGCATCATCATCATCATCATCATCATTAGCGGTGTTTCAGCTATATATCGTCAGGAGTCGTTAAGATAGTATCATCACCATCATTAGCGGTGTTTCGGCTATATATAGTCAGGAGACGTTACGATAGTATCATCATCATCATCATCATCACTAGCGGTGGTTCAGCTATATATCGTCAGGAGGCGTTTCGATAGTATCATCAACATCATCATCATTAGCGGTGTCTCAGATATATATCGTCAGGAAACGTTACGATAGTATCATCATCATCATCATCATCACTAGCGGTGGTTCAGCTATATATCATCAGATGACGTTTCGATAGTGACAACATCATCTTCATCAGTGAAGGCAGGGTTCCAGTTACACATCAGTCGGAGAAAATTAGGCAGATCCCAACATCATCGATGGCAGGATTCTAGCTGTACACCATTTAGAGAAAATACACCGACATCCCTGGCCAGGGGCTAGGCATATCCCTACTGTCCATATCCACCTTTCCGTCTACTAATACGAGGGGTCATGGCCTCGTGATACCACATGGCAACCAACCATTACAAGTATTTATTTGTGTATTGTATATGTATGTATATTATATTTTATTAGTATGTATCTATTCGTACGTAGTGTATGAGGGGGCTCTTCACGGGTGGAACAACACCCGTGCGGATGTCTTCCCTCGTCTGGAATGGATTGAACGTATTGATGCATACCAGATTATATTAAGTACGACCTGGGAGGGTGGTTGCAGTCACTGTAGTGTCGCGAATGGCCAATGGGCTGCAGTTGCTCACAGGCGAGGGTTGGGGAGCCTGACAAACTCCCCCTCCCCACTCGCATATTTTGACTTGACAGGTGGCCCGGGACCACCTTTACAGTAGCTTCAGTATATATACCGTGGTTTAACTTAGTTTAACCTGGAGGAGTTGGAATTCGGGGGGCAAACTGGCTCTGAGCCCGGACGCCAGACACTGACGCGAGGGATGGTGCGGTACTTTGCACAGAAGAGGCCCAACATGAAAAGACGCATCCAGGCTCAGGTCAACGTATCCGGAACTCGTGTCGGGAGAAGGAGGATGGGATCAGTCACCGATGAGCCTTTGGGTATGGAGGAGCCGAATTTAAAGCAAACACATTTTCCGCGTACACATACATTTACACATACCTTCCACAACCCCCTTCATCCATTAGAATCCAACGTACCACTAGAATGAGGTATAGAGCCAAATACAGGTGACGGAACTTAGGCTGGCTAGTAAATAAACGTAACAATGTAATTGATATAAAAATAATGCAGAGTAAATATAAAAGATCATAAGGAATAAGTACAGCAAGATAACGGCGGACGATAAAGTATTAACTAGCGAGAGCGTCGAAGACGGAATCATCCATAAGAGCGGCTACGAAGGACTCGAGGGCTTTCAGGGGATCTATGTACTCTATATGTGCATGCGCATGTGATAACGGCACGTTACTAACCTTTCCAGTGGATGGCGGTCGATCCCATACTGGTAGGACCATGGGGGATCGAGCGGAGAGGTGTGGAAGCAGAGGATCGCGTATTCCGGATGCGCAACTACACCAGATGCAGGGGCTCCAGTCCGTAGGAACGTTAGGTAATCAATATAGGGCCACGGAACATAGTATGTTTAGCAATTGCACCGTAGGGTTTATTTGACGTACTAGGTAGTTTTGTTTGCGTTTTCCATGAACGTTAACGAACTTCATACCCCAGTGTTTAATTTAAGTAAAGCTTGCGTTAGGGTTACCACAAAACCAATTCATCCCCTATAGTTCGAGACAAAAAATTACACAACGTGAACTGGGGAGGTCTTGAATAAAGCGAGGGTGTTTGGAAATACTACGTTAAAAACCCTTGAGCCTTCATCCGATGTAGATAGATAGCTTGTTTGCCTCTAACAAGGCGTAAACTCAGTTAGGAGTAGGATCGGGCTGAAAGGCGAAGAAGAGGATCCATCACATGCTCTATCATGCTGAAACCACATTTTCCGAATAGTACTAAGTGAAATATCTTCCAACATTGATGGTAAATCGTTCTGTAAGAATGATAAATAATTAGTACTAGTCAACGAACGCACTAGCACTAGAACGGGTTCTATTTGTCAAGTAACCTCATTTTCCGCGCAAACCGGAAAAAATTTCATTCCAAATGTCGTCTTCGAACCGAGCATTAATTGTGTTATTTATCTGTTAAAAAGTGTTTTTTTCAATAAAAAGTATTAAAATTAAGTATTTTTATATTCTTTGATATATTGAGAACGAAAATATCTTTAGTGTTATTGCTTTCATGGTTTTATTCGATAAACATGTGCGTACATTTCTGACAGTAAATTTCGTTCCTTTTTTTCATAAATCATGAATAAGTGATTATTGTACAAGTAATTATAGAAATATTAGCAATTATTGAAGTCTGTATATTGAGAAACTAGAAACTGCAACATTTTAGCGATTATTGTTGATTTTTACACGAATATAACCATCACAAAAAGTGTCTTAAAACAGCAATCGTGCGCGAAATTGCGCGGCAGACAGGGTACATTCCGCGTTATGTTTGGCCGGCATCCGACCGGTTAATGTTCATGGCTGAGAACGAAATGAATCGGGTCGATTCGGGGATTACTTTTTAAATTTCGCGAATCTAAAATCAGAAATCATAAAAAAATATTTGAAAAAGGTTTAAAATACATGATTTCTCAAACGTGTTTAGTTGACGTATTATAATTTTAATGCACATAGTCAAAAGGTGAAGTACATTGCTCATGCACATTTTAAGAAATATAAAGGAAGGAAAGATAATGACTGTAAAGTGTCTTACTTACTATTTATTTTTCAATGCGGCGGTAAAATACATAAGTGTAACAGCTGGTTTTAACCCTTATGAAATGACCACATATTTCAAGCCCTATCCGAAAGGTTTTAATCATGTTATTTCGTTTGTATTTATACGAATTAATTTTTGATTTTTCATATAAGTTACTTTAACGATAGTTCAACGCTTGGCTAAAGCTCAGGCAGAAATATTGAAAAATAAAGGCAAACTTTGAAGTCGATTGTCTCCATAACTATTGATATTAATTCACGGTTGCTTGAACATTTTAGACTCATAACATAAGCAGGAATTTATCGGCCAAGTTTCTGCTGCTAGCTCTGGTACATCCTGTATATTCGCGGATATATATCCTCGAATCCTGCTTCTTACGTAGATTTTCTAACGCACTTAGTTTAAGTTCAAGTTTTTGCTAATTCCAGGCTTCACTTCCACACATTAGAGTCAGTACCGGGTCAGTACATAATGATGTACCAATAGTTTTATTTCGTGTGATACAGATTTCTATTGGCCATAATGGCATTTAGGGCGCCATTTACATTATGTCCCACAGTTACCCCCTCTCGATATCCTCTCAGCCCTATACACATACTTCCCATGTACATATTTCTTATACCAGTATTTGCTACTTACTAACATTCATCACAACTTCACTATCTATGCATTCATCGGACACCCTGATCACCTGACAATGCAGATCAGTTTCACTACGAGCTACTAGCACTGAGTCATCCGGATCTAACAGGCTAGCCACCAGGCATTTCACTATTAGCTTCAAATCAGCTTCACATAATACATGTCAACTTCACTATTAGCTGCTGGCTCTACATCAGCTGCATACAATAAACGGATTATGATCAAAATACCCATTCCTGATTCTACATCTAATTCCTTCAGTTCATTAATAAAATTATCAACTTGCCCGTGGTTACTCCTTTCGTAATATCAAACCAGAATATGAATGCCGCATTAATTCTTGCACAAGTACTACATCCTTCACACAGGGGTGCATTGACTGTATGAGATTACCCTTTATTGGGTACTCGGACAAATCCCCTCATAACTATAAGTAAATAAATAATTTATTTATTATTGTACTTCAATATATGTTACTTCGCGTGATAAGAGGCTGACAAATATGAGCTTATACATCGTTAGGACTACCTTCAATTGACCTGGTTAAATAATTTTATTTTTAATATCTGCTCTTGTTCTCTTCTGAGGAAATGGCAGGAGGTCACCGTCTTCAGTGTGACCTTTTGCCTTTCGGATGCCAGTTACCGGGAACTGTGTGAGAGAATAAGGATTGTAATTTAGGAAAAATGGCAAAAAAGATGGGACACGGCTTCTCTGCGAAGATGGACTAATTCATTTTTACCCAGGGTAGCCGTGAGAGAAAAAGGCAAGGGATACACTCCGATGCTGGATCACTGAGCCTTGTCGCTTGTCTCGCCGTTGCCCCATGGCGGGCTTGTGGGCAGGTGCGACAGACGCCGCACCGGAGCGTATCCATTGGGTATATGAGCTGCTGAATGACGAAAGGGAGAAAATGCGTGGAGGCTTGAAAGTCGTGTTCCTGGGGGAACGATATCCTCATAAAGAAAGGAACAAACCTCGGACTCTTCCGGGTGTTTGCTCGGACGTCGGTATCGCGCTGGGAGCTGCTCCGTAGATAACACTGACGACTGTGAACCTGTTAGCGTCTAGGATAGAACTGTCCCGCCTTTTGTTCTGTCCTTTTATTTTTGTCCTTGTTTTTGTCCCTTTTTGGGAGTGTATTTTGATTTCGTTCCTTCCAAAAAATCCTTCACTATCCCTCCTTCCCACTCAATTCACTACTGCCTTATTCTAGGACCTACAACTTTGTATACATTACACTATATTTGGGAATCTTGTACTATTGTTCTTGCTCATTGTATATCTACTCACCTTTATTTTGATTACACTGTTCTCTATGCATGTACTGTTTAAATTGTAACATTTATTGTATGTTTTTAATAAATAAATTATGCTGAGCTTCGGAGAAGAAACAACGAATTGATTTTTTTGCGGACAGAACCTTGCGGTATCGCCCTTTACACAGCACTGCACGGGGATGGTCTTTGGTTTGGAAAAAATGTCAACCTGGTGACGAATGAGTATGACCGATATGGGAACTTTCGCTCATAAAATGGTCCTAGGAATGCGGTGGGCATCTATTATTATTCTCTTATTTTGGCATGAAAGGTACACAGTAATACATAGTAATTCTGCTTGGACTCACGTGCGGCTATGATGGATTCCCATCTTCCATTAAGGCATTGCAGTGTGCTGAGCTCATGTTCCTGGGAGGAGTGCCTGTCCTTGAACGCGGGACGGACGGTGGAGCCATGCCGCAACTTCCGAAAGCATTGATTGCTGGTGTTCTTGGGACTGAAGCATGTAAAAAATACAGACTCTTTGCCTATCATGTCGCAGCGTTCTGAAATTAATATCATATTAAACAATTAAATACATTTATTTTTTAGAAAATTTACGGTCAAATTATTGAAAAAGTATCATGTGGTCTGATCAAAAGTTATCAGATGCGGCCAAGGAACAAGAAGAGATCAAATTACGACAAGAACGTTCGAGAAGGAATACAAAGAAGTTCGTAAAAACAATACATGAGAAGACCAAACACCACAAGTAATAATTGTAGATGAATGGTTGCAAATTGGATTCATTATTCTCCATCCAGGCCGGTAGGCCATTCAGTATCACATTACTAGACTCCTGAAGTTGGGAGTTTTCTGGGATATTCTCCCGGGTGACCTTTCTGCCCGACGTTTCGGATCCTACTGTCGGGTCCATCGTCAGGGCTGATGTTGTATTGGCTTCCAATACCGTGTCAAAAGCTCGTATCTGGGTTTATGTGCATTGTAGCACATCACTAGATGTGTACCCTGAGCCACGCCGGATAGTGCAAGAAGCAAAAACTTTTCACAATGCATAGTCAAGATAATAGAAGAGACAGTGGGATGGGGGTCATAGGGAGGAAACCTCGAAAAAGAACTGAAACAGGAACTGCGTCAGAAGACTGGAGGAGTTCTAAAATAAGGAATCAACTCACTGCGGCACTGCGGAGACGTAGTCCAATTGTTGTTATCATTTCTGCAAACAGACACGGAATGTGTCGCATCGTAGCCATCGTTGCACGAGTACATAAGTATGGTGTAGGGATCGGCAATCTCCCCGGGAACAATCTTCTTGTTGTATTTATGGATGTGGTAGCTTCCATCGTCCGGGAAATCGGGAAAAACGCAACCACGTCTGATCCCGCTATAAATAAACACAAATCAGAAATTAAGTTCCGTATTTGACAACTGGAAAGTGCAAAATCGTCAATCGTATTGACTTTGCGGTCTCTCTGGAAATCTATGAATTAGGAAAATCGTTCACAGATAGAGTTAAATTAAAGAATGCTTGTGACTGCATCTGAATAGCTTTTTTATGACATTAAAAATAATGACGCAATCACGAAAATAATAAAAGAATTACCTTTATCTACAAAGGCATTGCAAGACAGATTTACCAAAATGTAACAGAACAGCAAGTCGAAGATATTAAGCTGGCTTCCGCTATATCAATTGCAATTGATGAGTCGTGTGATATCAGAGGTATAGTGCAAGTAATTGTTATTGTGCGATTTATGTCAGCTCAAGGTCCCAAAGAAGAACTTTTTGGACTGCTGCCGCTCAATCAACAAACACGCGAAGAAGAAATTGAGAATGCTATAGAAAAATATCTGGAAAATAATAAATTGACCTAAATAAAATAATTTCTATTGCTACTGATAAAGTTTAAAGCATGACGGGCGTAAACATAGGAATATTTTCAATTTTAAGGATTAAATTTGATCACGAAATCTCATGTTCCACTGAGTGCATCAGAAAGCGCTTTGCACCCAAACATTTCCCGAATTTGGCTATGGTAATGAAAATCGTTATCAAAGTAACAGTGTCATGGATGAACCACTTTATCATCCAATTTCAATATCAGCCACAATATCAGCCAATTTAAGATATTCTTGGACGAAATAGATAGTAAGTACCAATATTTACTTCTGAAAAATAAGATTCGCTGGCTTTCCAGAGATAACGTACTAAAACGTTTTATTTCATGTTCATAAAAAAATGGTCGTAAGTCAAAAAAGCTAAGAAGAAAATGGATAAAAAAATTACATTTCATGGTCGACATTACTTCATATCTTAATGCTTCGAATATATTAATGCAAGGGAAAGAAAACGTCGCATATACATTATTAGAAAAGGTAGTGTCCTTTGAAAACAAACTACAAATTCTTACCGAAGATAAAGAGAGAGGTGAATGGACTAACATAAACGGAAAAATATATTTTTTTAAACTATTTATTAAATATTAATGATAATAATAATAACATGTCTTTATTTTAGCTAGTATGAGAATAGATTCTCACTTTGCTAAATAGATATTAACATATAAGTAAAAATGGAAAAGCATATATGTAAATTAGAAAAAAAAAGAAAACATGTCGAAATTAAAAAAAGAAAATTCACTGAATATTACATACATATTATGTTTTTAGGTTTTCACGGCCACTCAGAATCTTATGGTCTGTGTCTTCTGGGATATTATGCCGTGTTATTATGACCTTTCTGGCTGACGTTTCAGCACTGGCTGAGCAATCAATCGCCGTGCTGATTGGAAAATCAGCTGTGCTGGTTGGAAAGTCAGCTGTGCTGATTGGAAAATCAGCACTGGCTGAGCATTTTCTGGATACCGGCCATCATTTTGCATTCGAACCGAAAATCCTTGGAAAGCCTAAGAGTCACCATACGCGTCTTATCAAGGAAGCACTCGAAATCTACAAACACCCGATAAATATTGTTACGTGGCGTGGCTCGCTCGAAAAATGAAATGGCACAACTCGTAAAATAAATCTTTTATTATCGCTTGTACATTATCTCTAACATTTTACAATCGCTCGCAACGCAATACTACTCTATTTTTTTATTCAAACCCAAAAGAACAGCTCTCTTTTGTTTTTCTACTCGGGTAAGAACCCTTCCATTTCTTCGCTATTTATTAATCATGTTAGTTCTTATTTCAACCACTGGGCATACCGGCCTGCCGTTCTGCGCATGTGACACTTTTCTATGGAACTGTCAAATGTCAACGAACAGCTCGTTACACAGCCTCCCTCTCTCAATACTGTTCGTCCCGAACAGGATCATTGTTGTCCCCATGAGATCTCCAAATTCCCATGCTGCCACACTCCAATACACGAGCGCGTGTTCTCACATCTATCTCAATCGTCATCGATTCATTTTCTTTCCAGCTTATTGCGTGCCTCAATTCGCTTCTTCGTTGCACGGAACCTCTCTGCTTCCTCGAACATTTTTTTTTAAATCCTCAACAAAAATGATTAGCACTCCAGATCGATACTTGGAAGTTACATCCACCTGGGTCAAAGACGAGCACGCTACGCTTGCCCTTTGAATTTATGTTGAACCCATAAGCCCGCGCCGCCACAGTGAGCTCATTGATGATCTGCAGCACGTTGAGCTTGACTATCCTGACCACATTCCTGATAGCGTGTTGTTGAGAGTCACTGAAGTAATCTGTCATAGCCAGAACTGCTTCCTTCACACTCTGGTCCACGTATGCTCCGGTCGTCTGTTCCATCTCGTCCAACACCATGGGACTAATTTCATCGGGAGAGAGTTTCTTGTTCTCCCTTTTGTACCCTACTTGCACCATAGGCTTGTCCTCCACGGTGACTATGCAGAAGGGCCAGGGCTCCATGTCCTCCTGTATCTTGTGTTCGGTGAACTCGTGCTGCTCAGCGTCGAACACAGTATTGCTGAGGTCCATCGCAAACTGGTCCTCGGCCACATTTTCCATCGTCACTCGGTCCTCAGCCGCATTTTCCGTCATCACCTGGTCCTCGGCCGCATTTTCCATCGCCACCTCACTATCGACGAAGGTCATTTCTGCAGGTGTTGTCCCATTTCCTTGGTCATTCCTAATGTTTGAGGGCACCGCCGTTTCGTACTGCCTGTGGTTGCTATTCTGTAAACATCGTTCGTCAAATGTAGAAGGCTTTTTCCCTGTCGACCCCGTAGCATTCTCTACTTGAACCTTCTGGCAATTTCTTACTTCATCCCGAAGTTTCTCGATTTCATGTTGTATCTTTTCAGCGTCACGTTTTACGTCTTGTCGAAGATCCTTGATATCTTCTTGAAGATTATTGACGTCCAGTTTAGTGATCTGCAATTCTTTTTGTTGCTTGTCAACACTTCCCCTAAACTCCTTGATGCTTCCTAATTTGACGTCCAACAACATTCCCAATTTTTGCTCCTGTTCTTCCTTGTCTTCTTGGCGTTTCCGCTCCTGTTCTTCCTTGTCTTCTTGGCGTTTCCGCTCCTGTTCTTCCTTGTCGTCTTGGCGTTTCCGCTCCTGTTCTTCCTTGTCTTCTTGGCGTTTTCGCTCCAGTTCTTCCAGCATCTTCATTATCATATCGCATTCCGCATCCGAAAATTCCTCCATGGTTGCCATTTCTTCCTGTGCCACGATCTTCACGTTGATTTCTTAAAAATCTCCCGAATCCCGCTTCTGACACCAGTTGTTACGTGGCGTGGCTCGCTCGAAAAATGAAATGGCACAACTCGTAAAATAAATCTTTTATTATCGCTTGTACATTATCTCTAACATTTTACAATCGCTCGCAACGCAATACTACTCGATTTTTTTATTCAAACCCAAAAGAACAGCTCTCTTTTGTTTTTCTACTCGGGTAAGAACCCTTCCATTTCTTCGCTATTTATTAATCATGTTAGTTCTTATTTCAACCACTGGGCATACCGGCCCGCCGTTCTGCGCATGTGACACTTTTCTATGGAACTGTCAAATGTCAACGAACAGCTCGTTACAATATGAATAGAGATGATGGTCTCAAATTAAAAACATCATGGTATCCGGCGCTTCAAAATCAATCTCATCGCAGTTTTCGCAGAGATAGTGATCCGACAATAGATTAAACATACACACAACACAAGACAATACATGACTCCGACACGGTATTGCCACGTAACACATAAATACAGAATCATCAAGCTTTCGACACGATATTTCTAGCCAATACTTAACACAACACTGACAACGTTCTCACCCTGCTTTCAACACGTTATTTCAAGCTAATACTTAACCGCAACACCAACACTCGCAATAAGGTATCAGCCCTGATGATAGACCCTATAATGGGATCCGAAACGTCGGCCAGAAAGGTCGTAATAACATGGTGTAATACCCTAGAAGACACAGACCAACAGATTACATATTGAAATGCAATTTTTTGTAATCCGCATAAATATTCCAATAAATAAACACCCTAAGAAAATAAAATAATAAGTGTAGTAAGAGTGAAAAGTAGAAAAAATATGTTTTCCATAGACAATCGGGAATATTCTATAAGGTAATTAATTCAAGTGATGTATTCATATTAATTTATTGTGGAAAACGCGCCAAATTCGATTTATTTATCCCCGACAACTGGGGTGGTCGATTTTTTTGTGAGATTTCGGAGCCAAGGGTTCAATATTTTTTTATTAATTATTTAATTAAAATGCCTTTTTGTTCTAAGGATACCCTGTTCATTCGGCCGGGACACGTGTAGGGTGTTTGTTTAAAAAAAAGCCATTCATTTCTAAAGAGACAGAGAACATGGTTTTAACTCAATTTTCTGCGAATTCGGCGCAAACTACCGGCGTTCGTTGTGTTAGGAAGGTCCAATATTGTCTCTATAAGGAAGCAATTAGTTTTCCAAAATTGACATTTAAAATGGCCCATCAGCAATATTCTGGATAATGGCCAATAAATCTAGTTCTGTATTTTGTTAGGGATACATGGTAGAAAAATCTTTCGCCTTGCTTCCGTATTTGTCTTAAACGGCAGTGAATCATACCTATGGCTCCTCGCCGGGGTGGTCTCCGAAAAGTCATATGTACCTAGACGCGCATTCCATTTATTGTTTGGTTAGACTACAATTATTAATACCAAAATATATGTAAGAGCAGCAGAGGATGAAGTTAGCTGGATTGCGGTATTATAATAAGAGAATTATAGGTAGATTAAATTTACAATGATTAGGATTCTTTTATTAATTTTAAATGTACATAAAATGTTCAATTGTATGTAATCTAGTGTAGTAATATTATTTTTGCTAGTGATATATTAATATCATAGTTCGGGTGACCACCGAAAATAAGTTAAGAAATAAGGTATCTTAAGTTGCATTTTATTGTATAGATTTAGATAAATATATAGTAAATTACCTGGGGTATATGTAATTGTATGTTAGGTATATTAATAATAATTTTATGTTATATGATAATAAAATAATTTTAAATGTAATTATTTGTATGTAAAAATTATTTATAAATGGTATTAATTTTAAGATTTTTATTTCTTGTTAGTTAAGATTAATTAAGTAAAATAATATTAAGAGGCGTGATCAAAAATTAGGCCTAACAAATAAAAATTAAGTGTTGGACGGAAGGGAAGTGGCCAAAAACGTTGAAGGGAGGCGCGCGGACGTTGAAATGTATAAAAACCCTGCATGGCTACTCCCACAGGCAGTTGGGACTTGGAAGTTTAGAAGGACAGTAGTTAGTTGAAAGTGGAGTTGTTAGTTGGAAGTCACAGTGGACAGTCAGAATGCAGTAGTGAGTATTAAAAGTCGTGCGAGAAGGTCGGCCGGCAGAGATGAGATAGCTGTCGGCCGACCATCAATTAAGTGAACCGCGGAAGGAGTGCCGAAAAGAAGAGGAAAGAGATCTCGGCTAGTCAGAGCGACAGTCGAGAGGACCATGCCGAGAAGCCCCAGCGGAGGAAGAAGACTCCCTGGAGAGCCGGGTGGTCTGACGTGATCTTGACTGTCAAGGCGACAGTCAAGCAGACTGCGGAGGACGTCTGAAGTCCACCAACAGCGGCGTCAGGTGGATTGATGTAGCCTGACGTGGCCGCTGTTACGGACAGAAGAAGAGGACAAGGGCGGAGCCGAAGACCATTGGAGATGGTCAGTTGGTTATCAGGGCGATAACCAACCCCGCCGCCAGCCCACAAGCAGACCAGCGTGAGGTGGGCCTCACGGCATGCGTCACCTTCGGCGTCGCTGGAGCAGACACGCGAGGGAAAGTCGCGTTCGGCGCCGCGCCGTCATGCCGACGCCCGCGCCGCCGCGACGCCGCGACCAAGACGTCGCCAGGTTCACAAAGGTAAGAAAGGTGTGATATAAGGTTAGATAATAAAGCTAGATTTAACGATTATTTTCCATTTTCAATTATTTAAATATATGTACGATTCAAACTTGAATGTTTCATTTTAAATTTTCCCACCCCCACCCCTTAGTGATCATCGCTCAGAAAATTATTTGATAGCACGTCAGAGCGGCGATCGTAGCCAGGGATCTGCCTTCTGAAAGGTGGAAAATGACCACGAGTGCGTATCACATTTTATCAGGTAACGACAGACATGACACACGTATTTGAGAATCGTCAAAATACTTCGGTTTCTTATAAAAAGATGACAAATTTAGTAGAATATTTTCTCATTGTATAAAAAACGGAATCAAACATATTGTTGAAAATTGTTCTCATTGTTTTTTCTCAGAATTTTGTTCTTATTGTATTAAAAATGCAATTCTAAAAGATATTGTAGAACATTATACTTCAATAAAACGAAAATTTGACTGGGGTCACTTTATACCCCACTCCCGTCCCTGAATCTATTTTCGATCTACCGGTACCCGAAGGTTAAAACATTGCTACAGCTAAACCGCATTCAAAAGAATGTGCGCAAACGCACTTTCATTGTCGTGCGCAGGGAGAGCGTGGTTTATCATTTCAAATACTGTGTTCCGAATGAAATTTTGTGGCATGTTACGCAAAAGCCCAGTTTACACGGTGTTACGAACGTGAAAATTATTATTATTGTAGTGGAAATTTTTTCCAAGAAATTTCGAAAATTATTACCTAGGTTACTACGGATTTTAATATTTGATAACGAATTTTATTATTTTCTAGAAACTTCCAAACATTTTTTCAAAATTTTCTATATATTTGAATTTTTGCGTGTAAATGACGTCTTCATATATTTTTGTGTTCAGTTCTTCCAAATAAACCGAAATTTTATCATCTTACAAGTTTTGATTTTTAATTATTTAAACCGAAAAGATTAACGAAAACTAGTGCGAGAAAATACGGAGTCTTTGTACGTACAAGCATTAATTCCGATACGCTCTCCGAGTAATGTGTGGTTTTTGTTTACGTGTTTGATTGAATGTTTATTATGTTTTACTGGCTTAGTGTAAAATAAAAATATGTGTGTTTTTATGATGCAAAAAAATTATAATTTATAGGTCGACCACAATCACAAGAGCATCGTACCAACACATATTTTTTGCGCACATTCTTTTGAATGGGGTCTAGCTATAATAGAAGATAGAGAATGTATAGGAGGCTTTACCTGAAAAATTTGGTCCCATCTTGCAGCGTCTCAGCTTCTCGAACTAGAAAAGTCAGAACAGATGTAAGTTTCACTTTAGCTGTCTTATTAAGAGTATTAAAAGGATTAAAACTATTGTATCGTATAATACACAGAGTGTAACAGAGTTAGTCCATAATACTTTACAGAACATTATACTTTACAGATAGATTCCTGCTTTAATTATGATTAGAAAATGTTCAAGCAAACATGACCTAAGAATAATAGTTATGTAGATATGCGACATCAAAGTTTGCACTTTTTTTTCAATATTTTTGACCATTTTTTCCAAAAAGTATTTTCAAAAGTTCAAACTATTTTTACATTAACTTATATCAAATATGAAAGATTCATTAATTTTAACACAAGTTCAATAAAATGATAAAAAATCTTCCAATTCTACTCTTCTTTCTCTTCTCCCATTTCCCATTTCATTTGGGTTCGGCTTTCCTTATTCTTATTTCTATGATGGCACGATTATTTATAGAGCTTCAATGCGTCTAGTGGATAAATGACCCGCGAAAAGTATCTGGCAACTGTCAGTTTGTATATACTTTAAGCAACTATCCCGTCCCATTAAACACATACAAAAATCAGGTTTTTTAATTTTACTTACACATTTTTTGTATCTTTAATCTGCCAAAATCCCCCGAATTTAAATGTCATAATGTTCACACCTTCTTACCTACCATAGTGTGCATCTATAGAACATATTTCAGGTTTGATACTATATCACAAGTCTGGCGGTCGCTAGCTTTTAGTCTACTAGTATTAGAAGTAATGAAAGATTCACTCACGGGATTGGCACACAAGTAACAACAGAAACAAAGCTCCTCCGCAGCGCCCGCTGGCGGCCGACCAAGCTGAAGACATTGCTGCGTGCTGAAGACTGCGGCATTGCAGGAGCTGGGACCTCGCGCCGAAATGTGCGGCCTGCGAGCGAGGTGGATCCAAAACAAGTTTCCCCTCAGGGCCCGCAGCAGTGACGTCGCTAGGTAAAGTTCCGCCTTTGAGCGCACTTTACGGCTGAAAAATACTACTAAAACGCGACGCCACGGCACGCCATCCGACGCATGTCAATATTTATCAATCTCATGTATTTAATGTGGTCAGAAACAAATAGAAAACACGCCATGTGATCAAACGCATCCCCACGCGGTAACATCCAGTCGATCCAGATCAGCGTGTTGCCGGAAGAGGGGCACACGCGCCACCCGACGCATCGCACGCAGTGTTTCCCGTTAACACCCGACACCGCGCGTCAGTCATTCTTTTGTGCTAATAGCTTGACGATAAGTTGTTTCCTTCATATGAAGGAAACAACTCATCGTTCATCTATATAGATGTCGTTTTTAATAAAGTCATGTAAAACTTCAAATTGCGTTTCATTCATCCGAAAATATAAATGATATCTCTCACTATCTTGGAACAATTTTCCATATAGGGTATGATATTCACCATGCGTAACTCTATCTTGATTTATTTCATGAATCCAGTATAGTCTACGTCTAACACGTATTTTTTTTCCAACTGTTTCTGCATATATATCCCTAAAATTTTAATAAATCTTCTTCAAAATCACCACCCAGCTCATCTTTAAATAGTAAAACCATGGCCACGTCAATTCACTTCCGTCCTTCTATGACACTAGCAAAGCGTGTTGCAGTTATGAACATCCACACGTTATCAATTTTTTTAATGTTGTATATACCTATGAAATTGCCGTTTTGTATAGAAAAGTCAAATATTTTTTTTTATGAAAAGTATATATTTAATCAATTGAAGTTTTCGCTATTGTTGTGGATGCGCTTTTGCCATTTTAATGGAAATTCATTTCTACCTTTGCTATAGAAATTCTGGGCACGAGAATCGATGATATCCTTAATAGTGTTTTGTACCACCTCATCGGAGTTGAAATTTTTCCTTTGTAAAAAGTTATCCACATTCCGAAGAAATGGAAGATCTGGCGTGGAAAGAGAGTTTCCAGTTGACTCTCCTGTAATTTTAAGATGATCGTTGTGCAGTGGGTGGACGAGCGTAGTCGTGGAGAAGTAGTGCACTAGAGCAGTTGACAAGTCTCGGTTATTCGATAGCGAGCTTGTCCATCATCGTTTTCAGTTCTTGACAGTATACCTCGGCGGTAATTGTTGCACTCAAGAAGCGAATAATGCCGGCACATGTCCGCCATACAGTCAAAAGCAGTTTATTTTTAGTCATTTTGCGTTCGGGACATTAGGTTGATTGATGGTATCAAAGCCAGTAGATGTAAAGTTACAAGCGGTTTATACAAAGTTTTTAGTCAATTAAAATTAATCAACAAAATCGAGTACAGTAGAACTCCAATTATCCGAATCAATTGGGACCGGACCCCATTCGGATAATACAAAATTCGGATACTTGGATTTTTTCCCAAAAAAGGGTCTATTTTAATTTATTACTGTTTTGTACGTTGAAAATGGGAGAAAAAAACCATTTTTAAAGAAAAAGCTTTTAATTAATTAAATGAAAAGGCAACCCTTTTACATACCAAGCCTACTTAAAGGGCGGTACATTAGCACAGTATGTGCGCACCGTACTACTGCGTGCGTCCACACTAGCTTTGCGGGGGGAAGGACAATAGCGCGCGCAGACAGAATCATTATTTAGCGAATTGTAGTACGTTTCCATCTTATTTTTTTCTGAAATTCTGAAAGCGATTCGGATAGTCGGAGTTCGGATAATTGGAGTTCTACATGTACGAACTCATGGCAGGATAATGATAAACACATGATATACACATAATTGTATCGACTCGAGCTCCACCAAAGTCTCGTGTTGTAAGGGACCTTAATTAGGAATCAGAGCGCTGCCCTAGAGAAACCTATTGTACTTTAGATTTATTTGAAGTATAGTATTTTTGACTAGCGCGGGGCGCTCCTGGCCTCAGCCGCCGACTGCCCTCAGGCACAAGTCATCAGGTAATCAGCATGCGCTGGCTACTAGCTTCACCGAGTTGTAATTCTATGAATACCGGTCTTTTAATTATACGTGCGTCATTAGATACGGTGTCGTACATTAGGGGCACTCACGGGCGTGTGTGTCAACTGTTGTCAATTTAATTTAACTCGATTTAACTCTTTTTTGATCACCTATGATCACAATGATCCCTTAAAGGAGAATACCTACCTAGAAATTACAAAACAATCTATTTTTAAAATTCTGCATTTTCTCAAGGCTTGAGGTCTTAAAAATGTCTGGTGATTTCAAGAAAAAATAAAAATAAATAAAAAAGTTATAGCTGGTAATAGTGGCATCCCTTTGTTCATTACGCGCCGCGCCACACGGCGCCTGGCAACACGCAGCTAGCTGCCAGTCGGGACATATTTTTATTATGTTTGTGAAGAGTGCTCGATAATATGGGAATTCAAAGCAAGGAAGAGGACTTGGATGGACCTGGAATCGATGATTTTATGTAAGTTGAAAAATTTCGCTATTTATTCATTACTCAATTTCCAAACACGTTTTACTAGAAACCATGTCTTAAAAATCGTTGACCAAAATATCTTGGAAACCACTGAACCGATCAACTTGAAATTTCTAGTGGTTATTCTATACATAGTCTTTGTCGTAGGTTTTTTTTATGTGACTTAGTTTTTTATATCGGTATAATAAACCTTTAAAATAGCCATTTTAAAGTCAAACGCCTGCTATTTTGTCAAAAATCGATATTTTCAAAAACTCGTACGTCAAAGACTAAATTATTATTATTATTATTATTATTATTATTATTGATAATGGGCAGGCAGCTTAAGCTGATAGGCCCATATCACTGTCTCTCATTTGAATATCCAGCCTATTCTTAAATTGGTTGACATTGGCTGCAGACACAACATCCTCGGGCAAACTGTTCCACATATTGACCACTCTATTGCTTAATGCATGCTTTCTTGGGTTACACGAGAACCGAGACTTGTTCAACTTCAGATGATGTCCTCGAAGGCCCACATTAGTGTTAAATGCAAACATATCTGTCATATTAGGAATATTGTAGTAGCCCGATAGAATCTTGAATGTCTCGATGAGGTCACCTCTTGCTCGTCGCTCCTGAAGAGTGGGCAGTTTCAATACTCTCAGCCTTTCCGCATATTCCAGGTTTTTAAGACCCAAGGGCAATTTTGTGGCTCGTCTCTGAACATTTTCCAGTAAAACTATATCTTTAACAAAATATGGATTCCAGATCTGAGAGGCATATTCGAGGAGAGGCCTCACATACGTCTTATAAATAGTTGTGAATAGTGGTACTGTCAGATGTTGGAATGATCTTCTCACTAAATACAAAATAGAGTTAGCCTTCTTAACTACACTCGCTATGTGCTCACACCATTTAAAGTCCTTGGTAATAGGACACTAAATTCAAAAATCACTAAATTTTTTCGCCGAAAGTTATGAAGAACTTTTAAAAGAATCAAAGGAAAATTTCATTACAATAAAAAAACTGACCTCGGACATCGAGCGCTTGCAAGATACCTCTAAAGTAATCACTACACAACTAAATAATATAGAGCAAGTGAATCGCAACAGCAACCTAGAGATTCAGATGATACCGGAGAAGCGGAATGAAAACCTAATGAAAATAATCGAAGATGTGGGCAGTGCAATAAACTTTCCCATTTCTAAACGGGATATCATAGATGTAGTCCGTGTCCCCCATCGAGTGAACTCAACTCGTCCTAAAAGCATCATAGTGAAGCTGTCATCCAAGATTATGCGCAA
>JADDOH010015033.1:0-12052 GCA_016648135.1 Agrypnia vestita
AAAGATTCGCTACTAAAAGCTCTACACCCTGCCGTCCTGAATTTATAATGCAATCACAAACATATTATTATACCTATTTGTTTAACCTTGTTTTGTTTAACCTTCACACCTCCTTTTTCTAAATTACTGTTATAACTTTAAACAACTATCTATTCTATATTGTCAATTCTGTAATTTTTTGCTGTTGTACTCTTTGGATTTCTTATATATATTATTATGTAAAAGATACTTCTGTACGTATATTGAAATAAATAAATTATTTTTACCCTTCAATTTGTGATTCTGATAAACATTGGAGGAAAATTATATTTATAAATAATGAAATTTCTAATTCAATAGTTAAAAATATTTCAAATGTTATTCAACCAGCTTTTTATACTAATAATAAATTTAAAAAATACATATTAAATAATAAAGATAAGGATAATTTTTTTAAAAAATCGGGTGTTTATAAATTAATTTGTAATGATTGTGATTATTTTTATATAGGAAAAACGTGTAGAAATTTTGAAATTAGAATTAAAGAACACTTAAGGTGTTTAAATAGTAATAATTATTCTGAATTTGCTAACCATCTTTTGGCTACGGGTCATTCTTTTGATATTAATAAGGGTTTACAAATTTTACATACAAATTATACAGAATCACAATTTGATAAATTAGAAATTTTGGAAATAAGAAAGAGTGTAAATAGTAAATTGAATATTATAAATAATCAGGTCCTTTTTGCAAATAGTTATCTTTTAAATTTATTTTCATATTAATTAGGTACTTTATATTATTATTTTCCATATATAACTTTTGATCTATACTTCGATTTTTAAATATTATTTTTGTTTTCCTGATGAAGAAGCCATTGGCTTTGAAACATGTTGATTTTTTTCAATAAATAAGTGGTTTAAACAAAGTTAATTTATATTAATTTAAATAAATTATTATTTCCGAATCAGTTAAAATCCAGACTGATGTCCGGAAACACCATAAAAGTGTACAAAACCCTCATCAGATCAAAAAATGGTCTGAACGCTGGCTCGCTGAGCTGCTGAGACACACAGGGTACTGACTAAAAATTATTTGAAAAGCCCATTAGAAGAAAAGCGAAATGGTCCAGGAAACGGTTGGGAAAATCCCTATTTGGAACTGTTTCAAGCATGATAACGATCGCCAACATAACCGCTTACCGGATAAGCACTAGTAGAGGACACAATAACTGTTATTTGTGATTTTTATCTGATTGTAACGATGATTGTTGTGCTGTCTGATTTTTCGCAATTCGACGGCAACCATCGGTCCATCAGGCGTATCATAATGCGACCATAAGGCGGTATTAAATACTGTTCTGTTTTATTGTAAAATACGTGTTATGGACCGACACTATCTTTCGTGTCCTTGGAACTATCTGTGGAAGGGAGGAGGAAGAGAGCGCACCCATGCGCTCTCACCTTTTTATACCGACCCCCATTCCCCTCCTCGGTCGGGGTTGCCAGCTTCAAAACACCACAGATCATAAGCCCTATGAACACCCTAAAAGACTTTTATATACCTACTTTCCCAAATAAAAAATTACTTCGTCTCTATGAGACATCTGTAATATATCTTGATTAATGATGTCCCCCTGGCGATGAGATCCAGTATCGAAAATTTTGAACATTTAAATTTTTAAATGTTTTTTTCACTCACTCCCTTTTTCACTCGCTCTCTGCTCATATACGGCGTTATCGGATGGGGAGGTTCTTTTAAAAAATCTAAACTCAGTTAAAATACCACAAATGATCATTATTAATGTAATACTGAAAAAAAATCCACCTTTTCAACAAAAGATCTTTTCATATTGGATGATATTTTCAAGCAAGTTTCCATATTGGAAATATCTAAAGAAAAAACCTTACAGAAAACCAGGAATACTGTAAACTTGTGAGAAATGGAAACCAATTCATAATGCCTAAATTTAAAACAACTCAAATGCAGAACCACTATATTTATAAAACCATTAACTACTACAATAATCTTCCTATCGAGATACGCTGCATCAATAATCTTTCAGAACAAATTAAAAAATTAATCATGAATTAATAAATTGTTTTTTTTTTTAATTTTTTCAAAATACTTAAATATTATTCATTATGTTCTATTACCAGCCGTATTATTAAATGACTCGCATATGTACCTATATATAAAATAAGAACTGACGCTCCCTCATCAGACTCAAGAGCTTCTCTTCAATGATGAGGTCTAAATGACTTGCAAAATGTCAGTTAAATATGTAAAAAACTAACCCATAAAAACCAAGTTTTTATTATACTCTTATTAACCTAAGCGTTGGGCTCGAGTCGGGCGACGCTACGAAAGCGAGTAATAAAAAATTTCGAAAAATCCAAATGTATACTATAATTATTAATTTTTTCAACGAAAATTTGTTACATTATTTTTATCGTTGCCACAAGTCTGTCTGCAAAGTTTCAGCTCGATTGGATCACGGGAAAGGGGTTAAAAACCGATCCAAAGTTTTCTCGACAGACGAGCAAGCAAGCAGACGCTGCGAGTTAAAAGAAAGGGAGTAAATATGTAAGATTTATGTTTGTACTTTGTATTAAATAAAAAATAAAACTGTTACTTTAACTGGTTACCGAGTAACCGGTTGAAACATCGGTTCGCCCATCACTAGTCTGCTTGAAGACACGACAGTGTTGTCAGAGACGGCGCCACGCACCGCGCTGGGAGCGGGGGCTGGTTGGGTATCTCTGACGTCCTTGCGGCGTGCTGTTCACCCGCTGACCCATTTACAGCGAGCCACACAAGCGCGGCCCGCGCGTGCACACGCCGCTGCGCCGACCAACACCGACGCACCGTGTCTAGTCTAGAGATGGACAACCGGCGGTTCCGACCGCCTCTTTAAATATTTTTTTTTGTCGCAAAAACACAGCACCAAAGGCCAAATACACGCGTCTCAGAGACACGAATTTTTCTCCCGTGAAATTCTTTGGAGGCGACTCTCGCTTCTCGTATCGAAGAGATACGTAAAATAGATGAATATAATAGAAATATTACGAAATACATGTTGCATTCCGATGTTTCTTCCAAATAATTGGTTACGTAAAAGTCATGCTGCGATGTTCCCACCGCACGCCCCTGGTAAAAGATGTGTACATATTTTAGTATCTATTGGGGGGTATAAAAGCAATGGCAGCGATATCCAAAAATTAAAGGGAGTTCATCGAGGATTACTAATTTATAATGTACCGATTTCGAGATTTTACAGGAAACATAGCCGAAAATTTATAGGAAACATGATTTTGGAAGGCACATTGGAGTGTATTAAATCTAGAATTCAACTTTAATATAATGAAAACGGAATTAAAAGCGAGATTAATTATTTTATAGATTTCGATGTGCTCTTTCTGAATTTCAACTTAGCCACCTTGTTTCTTTGCCGCTCGCGCCGCCATTTTGGAAAAATGGCACCTAAAAGCAGTTTTTGACGATATCTCCTTTCTGACTTATTTTACGATAAAAATATGTTCTACAAAAGAAAACTAGAAAAAAATTCCTACAATTTATGTAATTACATTTTTTTCTGCAAAATCAATCATTTTGGCGTACGAGCGCGGAGCGCGAAATTTAACACGCGTTTTGGCCAAAAAACTATTTTCCACACCACCTTGAGGTAGAGTATGCGGCGCGTTTTTTTATCGTGGTATCCCCAGTATAGCTTATTAAATGTAGCTTCGTATCCACAGTCATCGGGCCATTCGGGTTTACAGGTGGATTCTTTCCTTAATGATGAGTCGAAAATGTTTAAGTAAATATGACCTAATATCAATAGTTGTGGACATATGCAATATCAAAGTTTGTATTTTTTCAATATTTCTGACTTATTTTTAAAAAAAAAATTAAGTGTCATTACAGTAACTTATATTGATTATAAAAAATTCGTTCGCTTCAATACAGCTCAAATAATGAACCTTGTATAATATAAAAATTCTATCTTCAAAGTTTTTATCATTTTATTCGTCGTGTATTAAAGGGAATGAATATTTTGCAAAAAAATTAGTCAAAAATATTGAAAAAATGAGTATTTTGATGTTGCATAAATATCTCTACAACTATTGGTATTAGGTCATGGTCGCTTGAACATTTTCTACTCATTACCAAATCTGGAATCCACCTGTAAGGTTTTTCCTACTAGCTACGAGACACCTGTTTATCTTGATATAAAAGGTTTTTTACGCGCAAGCCCACATTTTGGACATGACATGCTTAAGGGATCTTATCTAACATAAATTTTCATGTTAAACCCCGAATAAGGACCCGGAGTTCTTTAGAATAAGCCAGCACGCTAATAATGTTGGTTACTTTTCTCCCATCACATATGTATTGTGCTGACCCTAACATTGATGCAAATATTCTTGCAGTTACCTTATCATCGTTCAAAAACTCACTCATACACAACATCCATTTTCTAAACGATGACCTGAACCTATAGATCCATTAAATCAATTATTTATTAAATACTAATCGCATTACATTCAAACACTAAATATATAATACACATAAATGTACATGCAAAATATACTTAAATGCACGTTACTAGAGCGTGCCGAAGACACTTGTAATTGGGATAATGGGCATAGTCTTCATTTATAATGTTTTATTATTAGAGAATCATGTACCTATTATCCTCTTAGTGTCCCTAATAAATAATTTTAAAAAAAGGACTCCGCGGAAGTCCATAATCGCCCTACATTCAAACACCAAATATACAATACACATAAATGTACATGTAAAATATACTTAATTGCAAAAACACATATTACTAGAGCGTGCCGAAGACACTTGTAATTGGGATAATGGGCATAGTCTTCACTTATAATGTTTTATTATCAGAGTATCATGTACCTATTATCCTGTTAGTGTCTCTAATAAATAAAATATTTTTTTTTTTAAATTAGCTTTCCACTTTATGTTATTATTATTTTTATATGTTATTTTTTTTATTGTATTTCTTGAGCAATCAGGCGAGCGAGGCGGTCAGCTCCGCGACGGCCAGGAGTTGGTGACTGCTGGCTGCACGCACACAGAGAGCCGCTCCGCCTGCACTATCAGGCCGGCAGTGGCAGGCGGGTGCACCTATCTATTTATATGCGCGGCCGATGCGCGCGCGTGCGTTGCGAAATAACCAAATCGACACCGTCTGTTTTACCGACACCCTTGAAATGTGGTGTTGGTACACCTTGCCGAGCACCCCTCTGTCGTTCCTTCTCAGGGTTCCTGCTTCGACTCCGTACAGAGCTATGTAGAAAGCCAGGGTTTTAAGGATTTTTTAATTTATTTTTTATTTATTTATTCATAAAATCCTTGTTGTATAGTTTATTTTATACATGAATATGTGGATCATAATAATGTATATCATTTTATTTACAATATTACTTATCTAAATATACATATTTTAATTATGTTTTGTGGATTACTACTACTCAACTAGGCGTAGCCTGTGCTAGGGTAGCTAATTATATACGTTTTATTTGTTAAAGTTTGTCAACACTATTGTAGGACAAGTTTGTAGCAGTTATATAATTAATATATTGGTGGGCGGAAGAGAAAAATATATATATAATGATCTTGAAACAAAATGTGTAGTATAAAACAAAGTATGAAGTAGTATAAATTTAGTAAAACAAACTAAGAAAAAATCTAGTAAAAAAACAGAGTAAGAAGTATGGAAGTGGTGTTAACTTAGGGTTGTTCCGGAAGTTTGTTATGTATTTGATGTAGAAAGGAAGTATATATTATTTTTGTTATTCACATAATAAGTTTTTTATTGTCAGTAAAGAATTTTTTTTATGTACTATTAATAAATAGCTTATCAATTTCTTTTCTGCCTTTTAATTGTAGCCAGTTTGTAATTTTTAATTTGATTTTTGATTTCGGATAGGTTTTAATTAAGGAAAGATATTTATCTATTTATACAATATGAAGAACTACTAACCAAAATATAATATATCTTCTTCTTCCTTGCACTATCCCAACTAGGGAATGCAATCCCGATCCCGTGAGATCTCGAGGCATTTTACGAGATCAACCCCGAACCGAAAAATCGAGATTATCGGGAATGATCGGCATTTTTATGTTTAATTGTGCATGTCTATAGAGCTTTTAGTAAATACTTAAAACTTGTGTTCATGTCACATTCAAATAATGAAAATAGCTTTGAATAATATTTGCTGCATTTTATCAGCCTAACATAGTAATAAAAACTACTACTAGTTAGTAGTTTTTACTCTACTACAATGACTGATGATGCTTGGAAAAACGCCTACAAAAACTTTAATGCAATGATTAATAATGAACATTTTATTAAAATTGCTGATATAAAAATGCAAGGCATTGTCGTCAATTGCTATTCAGCTCCATAAACAAATAATAAAACATAAAAGTATTTCATGATCCCGATCCGTAGGGAACCGCGGGATTGGAAATTCCAATCTCGAGGGATACCGAAAGGGCAATTCGGGATTGCATTCCCTAGTCCCAACTCATTGCCTAGGTAGGCTTTGGGGTCGACTTTTCTCGTTCCTTTGAGGAAACTGCGCAATATTCTTCAGCGACTTTGGAGCTTTATCCCATCCGAGTCCAGCAGGTCAATCATTAATAAAATATTGTGAAAGTTCAGTCATAAAGGCAAACCTATAATAATCTGGTTACACAGGTTTCTATCTTCTTCCTCCTTGCACTGTCCCAACTCATTGCCTAGGTAGGCTGTGGGGGTCGGCTCTTCTCGTTCTCAGGCTGTGTCTTCTTCGGTTCTGGGTATCGCTTTCATCCAGGCCGTTTCTCTGTAGCATTTTGGAGCATTGAGTCGTCCAGGAGTTCTTTGGTCTTCCTCTGGATGACTGTCGACGAAGCTCCATAGACGTTGTCTGCTTCACCGTGTGGTCTGGTGGTCTCCGTCTTATGTGCCCATACATCTCAGCTGTCGCTCCTCCAGCTTACTGTTTATGTCCGTGACAGTGAACTTTTCATCCTTTTTTTTTGCACGTAAGTGTCATATGTTTTTAAAATATATACGACACTTGTGACATTATCCTGTTCCATACACAAGTTCAAAATTTATGGGACTGTAAAAAATTGAAAAAATTCATTAAAATTGAATAATGTGTATTATATGCGTAACATATGTAAACTTAATTTTAAAATATAATGAATAAAATAAACTTTGTTTTCACCACTTTTTGAATTTGCTAACCAACTTTTGGCTTTTAATAAGGGTTTACAAATTTAACATACAAATTATACAGAATCACTGTTTGACAAATTAGAAATTTATCAAATAAAAAAAGGTGTTAATAGTAAATTCAGTATTATAAATAACCAGGACCTTTTTACAAATATTTACTTTATAATTTTATTTTCATGTTAAGAAGGTACTTTTTTATTATTTATTTTCCATATATATATTTTTTTAAATATTTTGACTGGTCTATACTTCGATTTTTAAATTTAATTTTTGTTAGTGTACAATTTTATATTGACGAAAGGAAATAGGCCATGAAACATGCTGATATTTTCAATATAAAAAAATAGTGATGTTCCGCACGGAAACAATTAAATAACAGGTGCGGTCCGCTGAGTTCGCTTCCGAAGCCCCGATGTACTAGCAGGCCGGGAGTGTAGAGCGCAGAAAATTTTCTAAGTCCAGAATCCAAGCCAAGTCGTCGCCTCAGGTGGTAAAAACAAGTCCAATAAATCCAAAATCGTAGCCAAGTCCAAATGCAGAAGTCAGTAGAAAATCCAGAGTCCAAATCCAAAGAAGAAAAGCAGGGGTCAAGCAGGGTGTGAAGTAAAACGCAGAATAAATGTTCCAGTAGGCGTACTCGGCAGAGGCTCGCAGCAGAATGAGCGACTCGCCCGCCCGGCGCAGTATTTATACAGTTCGGAAAGCTTCCCCCTGTCTCGCGACGCCGACCAATCAGCGCGCTCGATTCACCGGGCGCTCGGAGCGCAAAACGTCGGCCTCCCGTGCCGATTCGCGGATTAAAATTAAATATTTTAATCGATAGCAAATTAAACGCCACCCCCCCGGGGATTTTAACACATCATCTATACCAATCTATGTCTTGCCCATAGGATGATGTCGTTTACTGGAACCGCAAGAGTGAATTTACCTAGTTATTCAACAAAATATGCCGATTTACCGCGGCATTTTCAAGAATTAATTTACATTTAATTCGGTTAAAAATAGTAAACATGATTTTACGAGATTCTAAGTTATACCATTCGATAGATCTCAACCAAGCGCATCCTTTGGTGATATTTTCAAGTATGTCGGATAGATATTAATTGCGTAATAGGCAGACAAAGTGTGTCACCTCAAACAAAGCGCAGTAGCCAACTTTCAGATAAGCAAAAACATATCATTCCCATAGATGTTCACACGAGGAACACAATAAAAAATGTTTCAGCTCGCTAGGATGTCTGTGACGTCCGTAATCAGAGTTCAAAAATATTCGCTTTGGCCCTCAATTCCAGACGCGCGGCGCTACTATGGCGCCGGGTTTTTTTCCACTCCCCGCGCCTACAGGTGGCGCGGTCAAGGGCCCACGCGAGATATTTTACTCTCAATTTAAACATTTTTTATTTTAATTTCTACTTTACAACACCACACAAAGGACTCATTTGGCACATTTAAATACTTATGTATTTTTTACTTCCTCACCTCTTCGAGGCAGGACATTTACATAAATTCCATCAAAATAGCGGCTATTCTATGATAGTCCGCAGCGCTCCGCGCGATTTAAAAATGATTTTATTCCCATCGCGCGAGCTTTCCCTGTATATCAAGACCACGAAACATCAATTTTATTCAGTATTACATTTACAAATGTCTTATCTAATTCTTAAATAAATATTTCATTAAATATTTCATCAAACTTAAATATTTCATTTTCTTAAGTATTTCAAATATTTCAACACTTTACAAGATAAGACCAAAAATGTAATTTCTTCGTGGAATTTTTCCAACGCCCTCCGTCGGAGATGTCACATATCGCCGGCTCAGTGCCCGCGCCGACTATCCGCTTGGAGGCGAGGTGGGCCCATACAACGGACCTGAGCCCTCCGTAAGGGCCAAAATTCTTGACTTCAGACGGGTCATCATCATCATCACATCGTCATATCAGACGGGTCATCATCATCATCATCATCCCGTCGTCATAATTCTACCTGTCCGATACACTCCCCCCGTATAGCTGGCCTATACCGATGCTAGGAGGACAGGTCCATCCGCGGCCCTTGTGACATGGTGATGATCCGGGTAGCGGGTCTGGTGTAATCTCCTGCTGCCGTTCTCACGCGGACAACACGTACGTGTCCGTCCGCCGCAGCCTTCGCTTCAATCACCCGTCCCCTTGGCCACGTGTTTCTGGGTAGAGCGGGGTCCATGATGATCGCCACCTCTCCCTCTCGGATCGCGGGCGCCGCATCCTGCCACTTGCGTCGGCGCGCCAAAGTCGGCAGATACTCCCGCATCCATCTTCTCCAAAACAGATCAGCCATCTGTTGAGCCATCTGCCACTGCTTCCGCAGACAAACATTTTCATCCAGTGCGCTGTAAATCGCGAGATGCGAATTACTGCCAGCCGCCCCTAGTAGCAGATGGTTGGGGGTGAGAGGTGCGTCATCCTTCGGGTCCACCGAAACATGTGTCAGCGGTCTGCTGTTGACCGTGAACTCCGCCTCAGCCAGCACGGTCCTCAATGTTTCTTCCCGTGGAGCCCGCTCCTTCAATGTAGCCTCCAGTGCGCGCTTGATAGACCGCACCAGGCTCTCCCATGCGCCGCCCATGTGCGGGGCAAGTGGGGGGTTGAAGTGCCATTCAACCCCGCTTTCAGCGAGATGATCCTTCATCCGCGAGTCCTCCTTCAGCTCGACGAGGGCTACCGCCATCTCCTTCTCCGCGCCCCTGAAGTTCGTTCCATTGTCCGAGTACAGGAAACGCGGATGGCCTCTGCGCGCGGCCATCCTCCTGATGGCAAGTATGGCCGAATCAGCTGACAATGATTCGGCTAGCTCCATATGCACAGCGCGCGTCGTGAGACAGGTGAACAGCGCGCCGTATCGCTTCTCCTTCCGGCGCCCGATGGTTATCTGCATCGGCCCGAAGTAATCCCATCCGCAGTGGTGGAATGCGGGTGTGTGGTGTGCCAGCCGGCAGTCCGGAAGCTGGCCCATCATCGGCGGGGCCGGCTGGCTCTTCTCAACACGGCATCGCTGGCACTCAAATTTCACCCGTCGCACCACAGGTCTCAATCTGAGCACAAAAAAGTTCTCACGTACATCTGCTACGGTCCTTTCTGTGCCCGGGTGATTCGCGCGCTCATGGTAGTGACGCACCATTAGCCGCGTGTACGGGTGGCCACCGTCTAGTATGACGGGCGCCCGTAGTCCCGGCGGTATCCCTTCTGTCGTCGTGCCCTCAAATCGCGAGCTCATCCTGATGACGCCATGTGCATCCAAATGGGGCGTCGTGTGGTGCAAGCGACTGGTCCGCGGTACTGATGTTCCATCGCGGAGAGATTTCATCTCAGGCCAAAATGTCTCTGCCTGAGCGTGTAAAATCCAGGCGCGTTCGGCCGCGGCCCACTCGTCGGCCGTGATGTCTTGGCGGACGCGCGCGGCGGCCGTGCGACGACAGTTCGCCGCGAAGCGCCGTACCCATGCAGTGGCTCGTAGTAAGCGGGTCCAGGACGAGAAGCGCTGTATGTCTGGTAGTGCTCCCCCCGTGGCCGGCTGCCGGGTCACTAGTACTGTCTCCGGGCGCCTTTCCATCTGAGCCACTTCAGGTGGCGGATGATTCTTCTCCTTCGGCCAGGCTGACTCACCCCTCCTCAGGAAGCTCGGGCCGCTGAACCACATGCCGCCGGCGGTCAAATCCGGCGGCTCTCCGTCCCGCGTGCCAATATCAGCGGGGTTATGTCGAGTAGGTACCCATCTCCAGGCCGTGGTGTCCGTCAGCTCGTCGATGTCGCCCAATCTGTTGGCGACAAATACCGAATATGTCCGTGGATCGGTCCTCAGCCAACACAGGACCGTCGTGGAGTCGGTCCAATACACCGTCCTGGAGATGTCGCAGCGGTGCTCCTTCCTGATGGACTCCGCCAATCGCGCGGCAATGAGCGCCGCCTGTAATTCCATCCGCGGAATTGAGAGAGGCTTCAATGGTGCTACTTTGCACTTCGCTGAGACGAAGGCTACGTTAATGCCGCCCTCTTCCTCCTCAACGAAGTACGCAATTGCACAGCACGCCTTCTCAGAAGCATCGCAAAATAAATGCAATGTCACTCTGCTACAACGCCGTGATATGCTCTGGCGTTCTATCCTGCACTGGCTGTCTCGTACCAGTGCGTACCATAACCGCCACTTCTCGGCGTGCTCGGGATGTATCCGCTCATCCCACCCGACCTTGGACCGCCATACGTCCTGCAGGAGAATCTTCGATCGGATCAGCAAGCATGCTAGAAATCCCACTGGGTCGAAAATCTGCATAACGGCGCTCAATAAATTCCTCTTCGTCGGGTGGTCCTCCGCAGTAATCTCTGGTAAATTGACAAACTTGAATATAAATTTGTCCGAGGCGGGCTCCCACATTATTCCGAGCACCCGTTCCGTAGTATCTTCTCCGCCGATAATCCGCATCGGCTCTACGGCCCGTAGAGTGGGGTCGATCCGGCGTAGCACTTCCGGATCGTTCGACGCCCAGTTGGTCAGCATCATGTCGCCTCGACGTAGTATTTCCGACACCTGTTGCATCATGGTGATGGCTTCATCCGTGGTGTCCAGGGCATCCAAATAATCGTCCATGTAGAACGTGTCTCGGACCGCTCGGGCAGCGGCCGGAAAATCCCTGGCGCTGGCAGCTGCGATCCGGTTGCGGACGTACTGGGCGCTGCTTGGCGAGCACGTCGCTCCAAATACCATAGACGACATCTGGTACGTCGTCGGGTCCTGCTCGCCTGGTTGTCTCCACAAGAACAACTGCGCCGCCTGGTCCGCCGGG
>JADDOH010015034.1:0-14271 GCA_016648135.1 Agrypnia vestita
GTGCGCATAGCAACGTTGCCGCGACACATAGAAATGCTCCGCTATGTTGTGCGCGACGTCGCGGAACAGTGCGCGACGTTGCAACGTCACGTAGACTCTATGCCACGCGTGATGTTGAGTGGCAATTTGTTCCATAGTGAATACATAGCTTGAAACTAAACTAGGGATGGGTAAAAAATATCAATATATATATATATCAATATAAGTATATGTTGAGAGTTTTGTCGACGTCTGGACATAAGTAAAGTTAACTTAATATGAGGCAATACTGCTCGTACTGACTCAATTGTAGACACATGTAAGGTGGGTAAATTAGTCACTACATATGAAATTGGCGTTTTGCCGTACTGGCAAATTTGATCTCAAATATCTTCTCTTTGGTTAGGAATTCCAAATCCAAATTTATACAGCTATTTACCCATGTATTTGTGTTTTGAAAACTATAATTAATTTGTTTTTTCCTCAATTGTTTTTTTCTTTGCGTCACTCAGTTTACAAAATGAAAAACTTGAAATATCGCGTTATTTACGAGTACGAGTTCCACCGTGGCACCAGTGCTGCAGAAACGGCTCGAAGGATTAATGATGTGTATGGCGACGGTGCCGCAAAAGAAAACACAGTGCGTTTTTGGTTCCAACGTTTTCGTTCTGGAAATTTCGACCTGCAGAACAAGCCCCGTGGACGGCCGGAGACCAAAGTTGATAATGAAGAATTGAAGGCTATTGTGGAAGCGGATTCATCGCAAACCACATCCGAGTTAGCTGCAGGCTGCGGTGTTAGTGATAAAACTGTTTTAATCCACTTGAAGCAAATTGGTAAGGTGAAAAAGCTTGAAAGGTGGGTACCTCACGAATTGAGTGAAGCAAATCAACAAACGCGCGTTGACTGCTGCGTTGCATTACTCAACCGGCACAATAATGAAGGGATTTTAAATCGAATCATTACCTGTGATGAAAAGTAGATCCTGTACGATAATCGGAAGCGCTCATCGCAATGGCTGAACCCTGCCGAACCAGCCAAACCATGCCCCAAGCGAAAATTGACTCCAAAAAAGTTACTTGTGAGCGTTTGGTGGACTAGTGCTGGTGTCGTTCACTACAGCTTTCTTAAATCTGGCCAGACGATTACGGCAGATGTCTATTGTCAGCAACTGCAAACCATGATGGAAAAGCTAGCTGCTAAACAACCGAGGCTGGTTAATCGCTCTAGGCCACTGCTGCTTCATGATAACGCTAGACCACACACTGCACAACAGACGGCTACCAAATTAGAGGAGCTTCAATTGGAATGTCTAAGACATCCACCGTACTCTCCGGACCTTGCCCCAACAGATTACCATTTTTTTCGAAATTTGGATAACTTCTTGCAAAGGAAAAAATTCAACTCCGATGGGGCAGTCCAAACCGCCTTCAAAGATTTTATTGATTCCCGTCCGAATGGTTTTTTTAGTAAAGGGATCGATGAACTACCTATGAGATGGCAAAAGTGCATAGATAGCAATGGTACATACTTTGATTAAATAAATATATTATAATAAAAAAAAAATCGGCTTTATGTTCCTCCCATACTAAACGCCAATTTCATATGTAAGGACCTAATATAAATACTAAATATTCTTGAACATTATACTACTGGAAGAGCACTGTCTGCTATAATACAGTAAACTACTAGTGTAGCAGGCAGGGCATCAAATCAATTGTAGTGTTTACTTGCTGCCAAGACTCTCAGCAACAATGAAAAAAGCTTAATTTAATTTTGTAAACACTAATTGTAAACTTTGTAAACTTTGCAACATTGTAACATTGTAACATTGAATAAACGAATAAACTAATAATATTGCGTCGGAAAACTATTCATTTAAGATTTGTATTTAAATATAAGTTCACGTGTACCTCATACTTCAACGTATTAACTGCACGTGCCTGTCGAGGTTATTTATCATCTTTTAGACTATTTTAATCATATTAATTTGTAGTAAGTAGCACTCATTTGAATTCACAACAAAAAGAATTCCGTTCCTACACTTTTTTCTTTACTTAAAACCTATACGGATGTCATAAAGAGCACACACAACAGGGATAAAGTAATCCACATAGACTCTGCTATAATAGTCGATTTGGGATTTTGAGAGCGGTTTATCGCTTCATTAATTTTTATTTAAAACCATATTTGTGATTTATCCCCTGAGGTTATTTTCTCTGACCTCTGAAGTTTAACGCCAAACTTTGGTTCCAAAAAGGCCTGTTGCTATAACCATTATCGTTTAACCATATATATATATATTTATTGTGAAATATTTATTTGAGACGCCTGGCCTGAATAAATATTTTTTACGTCTGTCCACACTGCTCCCGTTCACCAGAAATAAACACCACATCTACGGTCGGTGACTTTCTATGACATTCTTTCTGGTTCCACCGCTGGTGACTGCCGTCGTCAAGGCCGTCCCTCGTGACGAGATAAGATTTAAGATAGATAAGTAAAACTCCTTCAAGGGCGGTTTTTTCTTGGATTAACTACCTACCTACATGAAGTAAAATCTACTTCATTGTTTAAAAAACCATCCCGCACATTGCATTGCTTCATCATGGATTTTTAGACTAAAGCAATTGTTATGAAAGGTATGGTGCACGAAGCAATCTACGCGAATATTTTTCTGCCATCAACATTGTTACGAACAGAATTACAAATCAGCCCTAAAAGGGCTTTTGCTTATATTTTGTATTTTTTTGTATTTTTTATGAAAAGGCGACTTCGATACGATACCGATGCGCGATGTCGCCAATGGTGTCTAATTTTTATTAAATAAAAATATGGAGGGGGTAATATTGTGCCCCCACCACTGGACTGGCTGAGTGGGAACAGTGTAAATACCCACTCAAATCAGTCCACAAGGTATTCTTAACACAAATAAATGTGGAGGTAGAAAAATCAGATATTATTCCTGTTTCTACCTCCGGACCATCAACAACTCTTTCATTTGACGATACAGCAGACGTTTTCAGCGATCCACTCCTACAACAAAACAGTCTTTGTTCTCACATTATGTTGTCATATGTGACGTACCCTGTGATAAGAAGATTGGTCCATTGGTTTTTTTTGTCGTGATGTCAAGTAATTGTCTTCTAGCTTGAGTCGTTGTTTTGTGATATCTCATCACTTTTAAACCATATACAACTTGGTAAATTTACCTTTATGTCTAGAATGTTAGGTTTCAGGTTATCTCTGTTGTGAAAAATGCTATTTGTTATCAGGTGTTGTATGAGTTAATCCTTGGTATTTTTAACCTAGCTACACCATTTGTTTTCCGTATCATATAGCACAGCGCGGATGAATTCCACCATAGATTTTGAAAATACCAAGGATGTAACATCTATGTGGCGGCATATTACCGAGCATCCATTAATACCTGAACTTAATTGTTATTTTCCAGCACGACTGCATTGAATTTTATTTTCAAATTCTTAATTTTATCATTTTAATTGATGAATCTTTTATCATTGTAAGAATAAATTCCAGCTGTTTTATAACATTCAATCAAAAGATTAATTCATTGAAATATTGCATTTCTGTATTAGCCCATACATTACTGTTATTTTTAAAATTCTTAATTTCATCATTTTATCTGAAGAATCTTTTGTCATTGTAAGAATAAATTCCATGTGTTTAATAATATTAAATCAAAATATTAATTCATTGAAATAATTATGCATTTCAGTATTAGTATATTAATGTTATTTTAAAATTCTTAGTTTCATCATTTTAACTGATAATTAGATTTTAAGTTTTCTCTTCATGGTGTTATAATATTGTGTGCATCAATGCTCCTGCCCTATCGCTAGCCTGGAGGATACAGACTTGCGTAGGAAAAGATGAATCCACGAACTTCTCAATTGTTTTTCCTGACCTTAGCTGGTGAACGTGATGGGACGAGGGTATTGTCACTCTGGCGTGAGGTTCAGAACAACGACCCGAGTTACTACGTTGCAAGTAGCTGTCTGTCACCCGGGGCTCTACGTAAATAGTCGTCTTAACCACGCGATCCTATGGAAGTTTGTATTCATGCTAGTTTTGTCAAAGAATGTTATACTACCAGAGATTGATTTTTTGTAATGGTTGCTTGTTGAACTTTGTCGCCAGTTTTGCAAGATATTAAGAAACCTTTTAATAATGTTAAATGACCCATATTAATAAAAAGTTTAGAAAGCTTTTTTTCAACTGTTAATGGGGAAAAAGAAAGACTCGATTCAGACTAAATTTCCATAATATTCCTATTATGTGTTGTTCACAAATATTTTAAGAAGAAACGGAATGTATTGGATTTTCGAATTCCATTGTATTGGTATTTAATCAAAAAATTCCAGTGACTTCGCGTTTTATTGCTAGATGTATTAACTAATTATAAAAATGATAACTAATATAATTTTTAGTCATTTGATTTACTATAGAGGACTTTAATACACAACTTCATTTCAAAATGTTGAGTAATTCATAATAGATAAAAAACAGAAAACTATAATATTTTTTCTTATATTTTCAATCAAAAAGGTTAAGTAACCGAAAAAAATATTGTCCCCGAAATGATCATTGTTGTATATTTTAAAGATGCCGATAATTACTAAAACGAGTATTACTAATAGCGTAATTTATTGATAAGCACAACAAATATCTATACCTATAAAACTCAATGTCTGTTTGTCTGTCTGTTTTCTATACAAATCCAAACCGTTTGTCCGAATCGATTCAAATTTTGCATACTTATGCTTTAGGACCCGGCGGGTAACATAGGCAACATTTCCCTCCTTTATTTTACCCCTTCCCCTCCCCCTGACATATTTTCGATGCAAATCTGTACCGTTTGAACGTGGAAACTTATGCGTTAGGATCCGGCGGGTAACAAAAGTGACATTTCCTCCCTCCCCTTTTACCTTTTACCCTCCCCCTGATATATTTTCGATGCAAATCTATACCGTTCGAATCAAACATTTGTTTACCCCCACAAATTTATTTTCAACTTAATACTTAACCCGTGCAACGCCGGGTACGAACAGCTAGTATACCTATAAAACTCAATGTCTGTCTGTCTGTTCTCTAAACAAATCAAAACCGTTTGTCTGATTCGACTCAAATTTTGCAAACTTTTGCTTTAAGACCTGGCGGGTAACAAAGGCGACATTTCTTTCCTTCCCTTTTACCCCTTCCCCTCCCCCTTATACATTTTGAATGCAAATCTGTACCGTTCGACTGATCGGACTCAAAATTTGCATACATATTTCTGACGGACATCCTATCCATCTCAGTCTTGATTAAATGGAAACAAATTGTTTTAATTACTTATGGGCTTTGCAAAACAATGGAACCTTTGTTTCCCTCCACAAATTTATTTTCATCTTAATCACTAACCTGTGCAACGCCATATACAAATAGCTAGTATAAAGGGGTGATTAGGTATCTTAATATCTTATTTCTATACCGTGATCACACTTGTCTTATCACCACAATAAGATTAGACATTTAGATACTGTGTCATCACACTGTATGTTTTTTTGCATACTGCGATTTTATTGAATGACGTCAATGTCCACGAATGTAGAGTCCATTCACTTTAAGTAAGCCACTTGCATTAGTGTGAGTAATACCCTCTTTAACACGTAAATTGTGAAATTGTATTCGTTTTTTAAACCAATTTCATTGGCCGCTCCAGTAACACTCTGACCGGCGAGCGGAGCGGTCGTTTCTTTGTTTAATATTTTTCACTTAAAGATACGGTGACTACAAAATCACGAATATTTTTAAGTTAGGAAAGGAGAAAACGCTTTCAGGTCAAACAAAAGACATAGTTTTAAATGTATATAAATATCTTAAAGAATTATATAAATATATAAGCATAAGTTGTATAAGGTTAAATGGAAAAGTTGATAAAATAACCATCAGCGAATGGGAAAATGTTTGCTGACATACAAAAGGAATTGAAACTGAGCACTTGACGAAGGATATTCAAATGGATGAAATCACAGACTTTAGTCAATTTAATATAAATTTAGACGAGGATTCGGAGTCCGATATAAACGACTATAGTTTATCTGATTAAAATTAACTATAAGAGATCAAAATTATTTAACCACAATTATACCTGCTTACACATTTATTTTAAAAGCCATAATCCGTCAAAAATAACATAATTTTATTATATATTTCGGCCGCCAGTTAAGGGTTAAGTGAGAACAGCGCTATCTAGAGTAGCGTAGCGCCTCGATAACATTAGTGATGGAAATATAATAGAGAATTTTGCTTTCTTTGCTTCCAATACCTCATTATTATTTGAGCCATGTGGTAGCATTAGTGATGGACATTGTTGCATAGAGAATGATATATTTTGATTAATACTAATAACATATGCCTTACAATAGTGGATACACTTACTAGGTTTAATTATATTTAAACTGAAATATTTAAAACAATCATGAAATTTAAAAAAAAACTAATTCAGAATATTTTATTAAAAAAACATAAAATAAATGTTTTTATTTTATTTAAAAATTTTGAAATCATACTAATTTTGAAAACGAAAGTAGATCAGTTATTGGATTCTAGTTACAGTTACGAATAGATTTCTAAATAATAATTATTTGGAGATTAAAAAAATGGAATATAATTTTTTTATAATACATTTATGCTTATTTCAGGTTAAGAACATAAAATACTATTTATAATTTTTTTGCGTTTACTCAAAAAATAATCTTACGAGATTTCGTAAACGCACTGTTACTTACACTAATGCAAGTGGCTTTCCTAAAGTGAACAGACTCTACTTAATAACGTCAAAATTACTTGTGTAAAATATTATTCAATTTCAGAAACAAATTTTGTCTCCGTATTGGCCTCGAAATTACGAAAAAAAAAATTTTTATCCTATTTTCTGACTGGTATTAATGTTGCTGCAAGTTGACATTTTATATTTATTTTAATATTTTGGTACATGAAATATAGTCATTTACTATTAATTATACTTAAATAATAATCATACGTCATAGTGAAGAACTAGTGAAGAAGTTTTATGAGAAAAGGTATGGCCCAATAAGCACGAAAAATTACCAATAATTTCAGAAAAAAGCTGATATAAAATAGAAGACATAATGAAAAGAGTTTCAAACAGTCAAACATATATGGGTTACACAAATATTAAAATAGTCACATTAAAATATCAAAAAATCCTTAAATATTATCTACATTATTATTAGATACAGAAGAATAATCTATAGGAATTCCACGGCAGTAGTAAAATGCTGTTTGACATTTCATCGTGTAAATTTAAAAAAAAAAAGAATACTATCCTATCCAGAGACCACAAAGTGCCCGTATAAACTAACTAATTAGCGAACGCCATAAAACATGACATTGAAATGTCAGATTTAAACATAACAAAACAACTGCAAACTCGTCGAAAAGGAAACAAAACCCATCTGTTAATCAAAGAAAAAATCACTCTTTAAAAAATGAACATCTATATTAAATTATCCAATATCTTCAATGTCTCGTTTATCTGATTCAGCTACATCGAACACCCCAGTCACCTCCAACACTACAACACCAATTTCTCGCGAGGGACCTCCCTACCTGACTACTGACATGAGGGACTGACTACCATCGATTTTTCCATATTGAAAATTTCTGCATGTCAAACAGAGCAGCAGCAACCATTGTTCCAGCAGTTATGAGCGACATCAATTTTTATGTTCCAATTTTAGACAAGAACAATCTACGCAGAGCAAAACAGAAAACAATACGGATTATTATGACACAAGATATAGTTCGAATGTTTCAGCCTTATAATTTTATGGTCGTAAACATCAAACTCTAGTGAAAACTCATTAAACTTCTAAAGATGTATAAATCTTAAAACCGCGCTCACTATGATTTTATAAACTGGCAGCACAACATCACAGAACCACCAATAATTCAACAAACGTCTCCAGTCGTTCTTAACACATGGTGGTGAAGGTGAACTCCCTCTTCTGCAATTGCCCTGTCATACTCAAGCAGTTCGAAGATCCGTGAAGACTGTTACGAAGCCTCAGCAACTTTGTGTTCGAAAGCAGCAAGAGAAGGATTCATTAAAACTAAGATAGCGTCCCGCAGAGTAACGCCATAATTTGAGTGCAAACACATTTTGTTGTTACCTATATTTAAAGTGTCACTTTTTTTACTACAAAAAAATAAAATTTATAATCAAATAAAAAATCTGCACGGAGAGATAAATTTTGGGCTTTTTTCCTAAATTTTTCATAACTTTAAGGTCAATCCGGAGACCGAACATGTTGTCTAATCATTATGAAACTTCGTATACAATAAAAAGACAAAATTTAGTACCTTTTTTCAGTATAACTTACGATTGGACACAAGAAGACTTTTTTTGCCATACAACAGTGGCCCACTGTATCCCGTGATCAGACTTTTATATATCTGTGGCAATGGCGTTGCGTAATTAGATTTTAAAAATCTTTCGATTTATGATATTAACGAGTGTTCACCAATGGGTGTCTTTAGGCAGTGAATATTTATCATACACCATTATATTTGGATGGTTTGAAATGAAAACACTTTCATTGTTCTGTGATATCATGCGACAGGAATAGTTACGAATCAAAATTAGATTTACTAACGTAATTTTGTGAATTTCTTATAGCTATAAAACGACCTGTGACTTTTTACATGGGACGCAACGCATACCCTCATTATTTACGGAGTCCATCCCTTGTAAATACATCTTCTCTCCTAGGCCGTACCCTCCACATTTTTTTTTGAACAAAGAAATCTGACGATTTCCCAAAGGACTACCGTTGAGAATAAATGTGTATAAAAACGTGCTGTTCAATTAACAGTACATAATTTGAATAAATTAATAATTGAAAAAAAACAACGAATTCAGAGTATTTTAAATGCACAATAATATTTCAACTAGTCTACAGTACGAGTTGGAGAAGTAAAATCTATGACATCCAACATATGGAAAACTTTTCGTTACAATTTTTCTCAACAAGATGTGAAATTAATATTTAAATGCGTTATTTACATAAGATGTGATGTTAAAATTACATTGTCAAGTATAAAATAGAAAAACCGTTTACCGCATTAAGTAACAGTTAGTCAGTTAGTATTTCTTATTTTAAAAAAAATATATTAAGGTACATCTGCACTGACGGGCTAATCCGAGATAGGATTAGATAGTGTCGCCCTAAATTTTGAAAATTTAAATTAAAAATATCGTAATAAATTTAGCATAGTACATAACCATATACATACATGATTTAGTTAATCTTTGGTGCAGGCTTGTTTAAGATAGTCCAGTCGATAAAAAGTCCGCTTAAGTCGTTAATGGAATATAGTATTGTGTTTTTAAATTTTTTTTATCTTCATAATTTTTTTTTGTAAGAAATACATCTTATTCATGTGTTTAAACTTTTATAAAGTAATAGTCAAAGTTAATAGCAATAATGCATTTTATTAAAGTGTGTTACGCGTAATCATTGCATATATGCGATGATTACACCTAATACACTTCAATAGAGATTGAATTCTCTATATAGAAGAAAATATGATATTTTCTAACAATTCGCAAATCACAGATGTGACAATCATCATCTAGACCATCATTGCTCAAAAATTTTGTTATGTCAAAGTACCTTCGTGATTCTTGGCGAAATAATTAAAAATCTAAATAGCAGCCTTTTGCAACCCTATCATTAATCCATCATGCCAGCAAATATATATGACGGGGATTAATCGCCGACTGTTTTACCCGTTCGTCCGTGTCCAGTGAAGATTATTTTTATTAGTATGTTCTAAAAACACAAATGATTGGATTTTGTCCACAGAGGGATAATCATTAATTAATTAAGATAAATTATAGAAGTCTCACAGAGACGAAGCTATTTATATGGATAACGTGTCTGGAAGTGTTTATAGGACGGCCACAGGGCTTAAGACCAGTATTGACTGGCTTAAGTTATCGATTGACATAATACAACGTTCACGATTCCACCCTAAGAATAACCATACATTATCAAAATTTTGAAAACTGTATGTATAAAAATACGAAAGACTATCTTATGTAGGTACATCAAAAATAATATTGTTTCATGCTTTGTTTAAAAATATAGAAGTCTTATTACCAGCGACGACATTCATATAGGTAGGTACTATTTCATAGGAATTACAAATTTACAAACAAGAACAAATATAATATGTGGTAAATAAATCCTTATAATTTTTAGGCTTTGTCAACAGAATTTCATCCGATTTACCAATATTTACACTATCAAAACTCTTTACTGTTCACTTGTCCGTCCTTTCTCCGGCCTCGGGTACGATACGAGCGGCGAGCGACAGAGCGTCAAAGCGTCAATGCGCCCGAGTAGTGAGGGTCGCCGGCCACGATGTAGCTAAACCCACTACTCTGCCATTCATATGTCCCTCACTACTCCGGCGCATTGACGCTCTGACGCTCTGCCTCACCCGAGGCTTTATAATATTCCTCTGTGATTTGGTCTCCTTTCTATATATACCAAATAAGTCACATCAAAGCCGTGCAACATCGTTTCTTAAGAAAAGTTGCATGGATGATGGGCTTGGATAGAGGAGACTACCCCTATATTGAAATTGAGTTAATGTTAAAAAATTGTAACCTACGAAAACGTTGAGAAAATACTGACTTAATCGCCATATTCAAAATTTTAAACGGCCGCACTGAAGTGCCTTCGTTACCGGGATAAATAAAATTCAAAATCCCTTTCCGTAGAATCAGAAATTATCAAGTGGTATTCCATAACCATCATTGAAATAATAATAGATTCCATTTTCCTATATCTTGGTTATGACATCTTATAAATTTGAGACAGGGTCTGGACTTCTTCGGTGTAAGTCGATCTAGATTCAAAAAATCTCTGATTACATCAATCCACGATAGGTCCAGATCCGATCTCCACCTTATTACTATTTTTCATTTGACCACGCTTTTTTTTAATTGCTATAATTTTTATCCTGATGTATTGTATGTTTTTCATGTTATGTATTGTATTTTATTGGACTACATCCGTTAATAACAATAAAAAAACAAATAAAATGTAGAACTAGAAATATCAGAAAAAAAAACTAAAAAATACTAAAGAAGGAAAAAATATTCACAAAACGTATTAAAATTTTATGTCTTATGACTGTGTTTTGTAAAAATATTTGATACACATGTTGACCGATACTTGGCATTTTTAGAAGTTTCTCATTTTATTTAGCTTTATCTCTGGCAATAGAGCTTATTTTTACCATCCCACACTAGCACTTAAGGTTTTATCTCTGCGATACAGGAATACGTTGAGATATATTTCGCTGTTGTTATGTGGTAATACTCATAAAACCTTGTTTGCATTGTATTAGGGCAGCTGGAAGTGGCTCGGTGTGTTTCTGTTTTTCAGAACAGTTTTTCAAATGCAGCTTTTAATAAACAAACTATAGAAAAAAACCTATTCCGAATACACGAATATAAATATATATATTTATATTATAAACTTGAGAGACATCTGACGCGTCATTCATATTTTTGATTAGATATTCAAATAAGGAACAATAATTCATTAATCACGCATACAAATCTTAAGCACTAATTAAAAAAAAAAAAGTTATTCGTTATTTAGTGAATAAAGCAAAAACTTTCACCACTGTTATTTTTGGTGAAAATTGAAAATTTTGGCAAAATTATTGTACGTTAAATTGTCTTCAATTTCTTTTTCACAAGATTTTTGTACCCATTAAGCTACAGATTGCTTTTTAGCTTAGTACTCAGTGGAAACTATTTCAAGATCTAACTCCAAATTATGTTTTAGAACTTAATGATGTACCCGTGAATTCGACTAAATCACCGGTCGGAGACAAATGTAGGTACTTAATTTTAATACTTTTTGGAAACCTATAGTCGAGTCTTCACAGATGATCAAAAAATGTTGGTCTGAGATTCATTTTTGATCTGCAGCTCCATATTATGTGAATAGAAATATCAGTTTGTTGCAATTATTGGAGAGAAAATGAGAATATTTAACAACATTTCGATGTAAATTTTAAGATTAATTCAGAATAAAAAATCAATTTGTTTATTTAACCATCATTAAAAATTAATTGTTATCAAATGGACATTTTTATTTGAATATTAACTAAAAATTCACATTTTTCTAGGTTTGATTTTTATTTTGACTTACTTACTTGTTGGTGAGTAGTTAAGATGGTCGAGGGTTCGAGCCTCATTTCGGAAGATGAGCAAATTAGATCTTTTTTCATAGCACAAGCGATTAGCTTAATTTTAAAATTATAATTATATAATGTGATAAGTATTTCTTGAATCATTAATAAAAAAATATATATATTAATTTTTTTTTTCAAATTTGAATTTGAATTTTGTATATCAATATATTTTTTTTATTTAATAAAAAATACAATAATTTATTCAACCCTTTTTAGTTTAATTTAATAAGTTAATGTTAATGCTCGATTTATTTATACAGAATACCTATAACTTTTTGCGTTTGTAGACTTGACTATACAAAATGCGTCTAGCAGCAAAGATATATGGAGGAGGGATAATTAAATTTATACAACGGTTGTGTATCCCGAACCGAATGTAAATGACTTAAAGTAAAAAAAAAATACTTAATTTTATCTTCCTTAATTTCACATTCAAACCGTCTTGAATATTTTAATTAAAATTTAATAATTACTTTAGAGGAAAAATGAGTACTTTATTAAATTTGTTGAAAAAACAACATTTGGTACTTGGTATCCAAAAATAGAAAAAAATTACTAGGTAACTGTATTATTACAACTTTTAAAATATGTTTTAATAAAATAAAATGAAAAATTACCATCTAACCGAAATATCTTTTCTAATATACAGCGTGTAACTTCCTTTCAAAATCTGTTAAATTTATCACCTAACAAAAGATGGAATTATTTAATTATAATAAAATATAGATATTTCAATTAATTTAAAATATAATTACAATAATTGTTCTATTGACTCAGTTTTAAGAAACTGTATTTAATTCCGTTTTGATTCAACATGGTGATATTTTTACCTAGAGACTTAGGATGATTTTAATAAACACAGAAATCTAAAAGCTATAGTTTTTTATTTATTTCTTTCATCCAATTTTCATATACTTATTATGGAAGTGTAACAACTTTTCTCTCGATTTTTCTGCAATCTGTGGGAGTGATTTCATGACGGAATGGACGGAAATGCGGAAGAGGAATCTAGACGCCGGGGATGCGCACCCTATTTCATTTGACCAATGAGCGCGCGCAGTGATAGAGTTGACCGTCAGATGGTACTCACCCATTTTCCGAGAGGTTGGTACAATAAATGTATATAATATTAGAGAAAACACATTATTATTATAAAGTTGCAATTTCAGAACGAAGTTCTGTGAATTTTAAACGAATTTTTATTAATCAATTAGAAAAGACATACAGAAAAACTAAATTAAAGAAAAAATATTTTAACTGCTGCCGGGATTCGAAACAACGGACCTCCATTCTATATCGGGAGATGGCACGTTATCCAATTTCGCCACCGGAGTCTGGAAAGTTAACGAAAAATTTACCTTGTTTCTTTTTAATTGTTTAACATTTTTACTCCCTTTATATTAACTTGTGGCGTCTGCTTGTCTGTCTTCTTGTCTGACGAAAAAACTTTGGATCCATTTTAAACCCCTTTCCCATGATCCAATCCAAGCAGACCGTGGCAACGATGAAGATCTATCAAATTTTCGTTACAAAAAATAAATATTTTTGGATTTTAAAAATTTTGAATGGTTTTTCATGCAACTTATTAAGTTGTATGAAAATATTTCAACGTGTATGGTAGACGCGAAACCTGATTAAAGTATAATTTTGGATTTTTGGAATTTCATTATTACTCCCTTTCGTTGCTTCGCCCGACCGAAGCCCAACGTGTTAATCGAAAAAAATGTTTCAACTAGTAAATGAGAAAGAGAGTATAATAAAACTTGGTTTTTATGGGTTACTTTTTTATTCCATTTTTCAAGCAATTCGGATTGAATATTTTCTAATGACCAAATTATTAAATATGTTCACTGTATTCTCGACATCGCCAAAATTATTTAATGACAGCCAGCAGTGCGGCAAAATAAAACATTTAAAAAATGCACATTCATCTTCTTTATATGTATTTACTAATTTATTTATAATATAAATTATATATGTATA
>JADDOH010015035.1:0-10245 GCA_016648135.1 Agrypnia vestita
GAGCGTCAGTACCACGTGGTATGTTTACAAGTGAATACGCATGCGCGGTATCTGTCAAGATGACAATGCGGGGAAACGAAATCGTTCTCGAACTCATCGAGCTGTATCGATCGAAGATCGCATAGAATGTCCGTCCTTCTTTCTCTTTGCAGTTAATAATTTCGCATTCTCCTCTTTTTTCTCCTCGTACTTTTCGATAAACTCATTAACATAAACAGATACGCGGCTATCATCATAACCTCATAGGGCGATATATTTCCGTGACGTGTGGAAAACAATAATTATTTGCAAAAAGGACCTTGTTTTTAATAATATTCAATTTACTACAGTAAAACCTCGTTAATTTGAAATTGCGACCCAAAAAAACATTTCGAATTGCGCGGAACCCCGTTTTCGCCAAATGTGATACCGCAGCTGTCATCCATAACCTCATCGGATGACATTTCCGCGACAAGATATGCGAGTCCCGGTGTGTACACGTCAATTGACCGCGTCATTGTCGCCGAAACATGAGCGTAGATGTTGATGCGACATGTCGAGCGGAATGTTTCGCCATTTGTCCCCTAGTGAATACATGGCTTAAACAAACAAACTTAAACTTAAAAAATAAAAACTTATTATTTAAAATTAAATCTATCGAAAAAATATTTTATCACCACCGAGATACGAATTCGGAACTTTTGCTTTCTGGAAAACAGCGAAACCTATTTTGCCGTTTCTCGCCACATATTGAAAATGAAAATTTACGAAAAATATCGACGTTCTCTACGTAAACTAAGAAATATACAAAAAAATAAATTTTATAGAAGAACTGTTTGAAGTTTGACTTTACATACATAATGCGCCTAAAGCATAAAGTTAATTTTATTTATATTTTTCCTTAACATGTATTATTAGATTGCATTAATTATGGTAAAATTCTTATATAACCATTTTTTTTTATCAGAACAATAAAATACATATATGTATGTTGTACATTATTTTTGACGAACATTTTTTTTTCTAAATAGTTATCCAAAGTTATTCAGAAATATTAAAAACCTAAATTCAATATTACCCTAATTTATGATATTTTCTTCCGAAGCCTAATGTCAAAGTTGAATCTGCCGAATATTAAAAAATATGAATATGAAAAATAATAAATTCGAAATCGGAACATTTTTTCATTCCTACTTTCTGTTACGCGTTTCCATCGTCGCATACACGAAATTCTTCCCAAAAACCGAGCACAAAGATCAATCGTACACATCAAAAATCTATCTAATGAAAAAATAATTGATTACCACCAGGATATGAACTCGACGCTACCTTTCCGGGAAAAGACAAAACAAATTTCGCTACCACACGCTATACACGCTGGGTGACGCAACTTGCAACTTCACAAATTAGTTTTCCATAAAAAATAATGAAAGAATCCTTACTTACATTTATTTATATTAAGAATGACTTTTTAAATTGAGTCACCTACATTTCTAAGTCATTTACTTTAAGGAAAGACTAGCCCTACCTACACCGGTGAAAAATCACGGGACATAATAATTGCAGGATTTTGAAGCTGAAAATTAATGAATAGAAATCCGTTTGTTTTTTAATTGACTTTATTCGCTTTAACCTAAAACTAAATATAATAACAATATAAAAATGTCCGTACAATTTGGTGGCGCAACCCTTGAATGTTGCCTGAATGCGCGCTGATTGACGTGTCATACTTAGGCACCTGCGCATCATTAGCGGCTAGTCATCATCAGTGTTGGTGTTGTAATTCCAGCAAGTTACGGACGAAAGGACGGACGTACATTTATTATGACCGATAAATAATTTACTTCCAAAAAATAAAAAATGTGTTCTCATAACCTACTTTTTTGGTAAAAATGTATTATTATATGCATTCGAACACATTCGAAAAGACAAATTTGAATAATTGCGTAAAACAGTGCACTAAAAATTGTTAATTTTTTGTTCTCTACTTTTTATAAACGCAGAATAAGAATAAAATATGTGATCTAAACTGTAAATGTACATAGATGTACAAATAAGTTTCCGCAGTTTTTTTTTAAAAATTGGGCATCTATTGTGAAAGAACGGAACCTACTGTTTTATTCAAAGTATTTTCCATCGCTTGTCACCACTTTTTCCCATCTTTCTGGCAGCATACGGATATCGCGTCGAAAAAATGCTTCACCTTTTGTGGCTATCCACGAATTGACCCAATTTTCGGTATCCTCATATGATGTGAAGTGTTGCTCAGACAGGCCATGCGCCATCGATCGAAGCAAGTAGAAGTCAGGAGCAATGTCTGGTGAATACGGCGGGTGGGGTAAAACTTCCCAATTGAGTGTTTCCAAATAGGTATTGACCGGCGCCGCAATATGTGGACGAGCATTATCATGCAGGAGTGTAATTTTGTGGTGTCTGGAGTAATAGTCTGCGCGCTTTTCCTTGAGTGCTCGACTCAATCTCATCAACTGTGTTCCGTAGACAGCTCCAGTAATGGTTTCGTTCGGTTTGAGCAACTCATAAAACACGACACCAAGCTGATCCCCCAAATACACAACAAGAGTTTTTTTCCATGAATATTTGGCTTAGCTGTAGATGTTGAAGCATGGCCAGGTGGTCCCCATAATTTCTTTCTTTTTGGATTATCATTCACGGTGCAGAAAACCCTTTCGTTTATGCCTGGCAAGTACCATTTCACATGTCAAAAATCGGCGTTCAACGTTTATCGGCGTCAGTTCATATGGAACCCAATTTCCTTGTTTTTGAATTTTCCTAATGATTTCAAACGATGTGAATTGCTTGTTGAGTCACTTCTAATGTAAGTGAAATTCTTCTTGCGTTTGGCACGAATCTTGATCCAATAATGCTTCAAATTCCGCGTCTTCGTACACTTTCGGCCTTCCGCTACGTTCTTTATCTTCGATGTCAAATTCACTATTCTTAAACTTTTGAAAACATTCACGACAACTTCTCTCACTTAAGGGGTTACGTGTAGTCAGAGGCGCAAAAAAATAGACATTTTCAAAAATTTTTTTTGAACGGTTGTTTAATGTTTTGATTCAATACATAATACCAACGTTTTACACTATATTTTAAGTAACTATATCGAAAATTTTAAATAAAATTATTTATACTGGACCACGATAGAATCTCGTTTCTTGACCCCTGTTTTGCAAGTAGTGCCTCGCGGTGTCCATCAGTGCTTCTTAGTGGTTTATCTAAATTTAACGAAACAAAAAGAAATTAGTACTTCAATAGTTAATCTTGTGCTTAATGGAAGCTTTTTTATTTTTTTTCAAATTTAGCAAAATGGCGGTCTTTGAAAGCTTAATTATGAATTTTGAGGAAAAAATCACTCATTTATTATTTATAAAAAAAAGTATAAGTCAAAAAAAAAATATTTCTATTAAGCACAAGTTTTTAATGCCTAAAATATGATGTTTAAATTTCATTTAAATCTGTCGAGTAGTTTTTAAAATATCGTGGACACCGTTTTTGAAAACGTTATTTTGAGAAAAACGCGTTTAAAGTTTTATGCATAAATAATTAATACAAATACAATTTTAAAAATTACTTACGTAGAGTCGTCTATTTCTGGTACATATAATACATCTTCTGCCGATGTGTAAGCCTCCAAGATGTCGATTTTTTTTTATCTACGTCTCATTTTGCCTTCTCGAGTGACCTGATTTGCACGTTGGTCAGCAATCTTTATGCGCTCTATATCGAGTTTTTCAGCATACCGGTGTGCATTAGGTCCATAATGTAATCCTATGCATTGGCAATCATTAATATTCCTTGCATACCTTCATGACGTCTCATTATAAATTTTTGAAAATGATTATAATACACGCACAACTACCTATCGACTGCTGGGTTTCACTGCCACTGAAGTACTAACACTAAATCAAATCTCAGTTAGCCTAAAGGGTCTTATGTCTAAAAGTAGAAGTATAAAAGTTGTTGGTCTTGTGGTTAGGACACTCGCCTCGTGATCCAAGGCTCGCGGGTTCGAACCTTACTCCAGACTAACAAGTTAGTCCTATTTTCATAGCACAAGCGTTTAGCTTAGTTTGAAAATAGTAAGAATATTGATGTGACACGTACTCCGTGTTCGCATCGCTATTTAAAAAAAAAAAAAAACAGGTAAAAACCGCGTTTGTCAGCCCGGCCGGCTCTAGTACCGTCCGCGTATCAGTACGGGCGGCAGCGGAGTAGAGAAGAAGAGAGGTAGAAAACTAATAACCGGATCGAGTTGATATTTTCACACAATATTTTTGAAATATTTTTCCTTAAGAAAATACCAAAAAAAATATCGATTTTTTAAAAATCCTGACTACACGTAACCCCTTAAGGCAGCCTCACCATATGCTTCTACAAGCAATCGATGCGTCTCAGCTTCAGATTTCTTCTAATTGAAGAAGTAAATTAAAAGTTTCCGCAAATGACGCTTAAGCCACGTATTTACTAGGCGAAAAATCGCGCATCATTCCGCGCGGCATGCAGCATCAACATCTACGCTCATGTTTCGGGGACAATGACGCGGTCATTTGATGTGTACACACCGGAACTCACATATATCACTTCTCGCGGAAATGTCGCCCGATGAGGTTATGATGATTAGTGCTGCGTATCTATTTATTCTAACGAGTTTATCGAAACGTAAGAGCAGAAAAAGGTGGTGGGTGCGAAAGTATTTACTGCAAAGGAAAAGAAGGATGAATATTCTATGCGATCTTCAAATGTTTGACAGATCATTTGTCAATTTCATTCGAATGACAACAACTGATTTTGAAAATTTATTACAAATGATCGGGTCTTCCATAGCCAAGCAAGACACAATATTACGGAACGCTGTTTTATATCACATCATATAGCATATGTAACTGTAGAGCATGCGTCTCAGCTTGTCAACATACCTCGTGGTACTGACGCGCGGTACGATGTCCCCGTGTGCACGCTCGGGAATCGTGCGCATGGCAACGTTGCCGCGCCACGTCGAAATGCCGTGCTGTGTCGCGGAACAATGCACGACGTTGCAGCGTCACGTAGACTCTATGCCGCGCGTGATGTTGAGGGACAATTTGTCCCCTAGTGAATACGTGGCTTTATTCGGCTCAAAACTCGACATTTTCGTAATGAATATGCTACACTGATAAAAAATCACTAATATTTTAGGGTTATATTGTTGACAGATGACAGATTCAGTTCTGGCGTTCGTAGCGTACGGACGTGCAACAAACTCGCTCCCGGTATCGATACTCTTGAAGTACCTGTCTGGCTGCATGTAGAGTTTTTTCTATCTGTTTTTTTTTTGTATACTGTAATTCTTTAAGTGATAATAATATTTTTAAGTGACAATAATACTATTTAATAATGTTAATTTGTGCTAATAATTTGTGTTAATAATTATTTTTCAAAACTCATAAAAATAAGTGACTTTAAATAAATAATTATATATATTTAGGTAATAGACTAAGTGACTGTTTGTGCTTACGTTGATGTTATACTTGAGTATAACAACAAAACAGAACTCAATACAACCCAATTAAGATTCTTTTATCCGAAGTGTGCTAACGAACAGGGAATGAATATTATAGCTTCACGGCTCTAAGTTTATTTCCTTAACGATGGCAAACTCACCTAAAAAGGTGAGCACACCACCTGGTGCGCCCAGCGGGGCTGTGGCATCCTTCAGAGTGGGCGAGGCGGTTAACCGTGAATCCACTAGCTTTATAACTAGTGGTGCTCACACGCCGCCAAGAGAGGCGAGGTCTTCGTCTTTACCGGGAGATAGCTCGCCCCGTGTGTTTCGCGAGGACGTGAAGCTGGCGCCTCCGCCAGCACCGGTGCTGCCGTCGAACCAGGGACTTGGCCGACGGACCAAGAAACAGAAGAGAGAGCAAGAGACGTCTTTGATATCTCTTTCCCCACTCATGAGGCAAGAAGCGGACGAACACGAGGCCGTTAGCGGCATAAATACAATACACATTGCACTTGACGCCGTTGAGCGCGTAGCCGGAGAGAAGTCGAAGTTGAACGCGGACCAGAGGGCGAGAATGATGTCCATCCATATGGACATACTAGTGACAGTGAGCGACATGGCGGCTGAAATTGCCCAACTTAAAGGCAAAAACGGCGTGTACAAAAAGATACAAAGGCAGGACTTTGCAGAGATCAAAGCGGTATTAAACAAGATTATCGCCGAGCCACCTCCAACCAGCTCGAATGCAGGGGTGACACATACAAACAGGCCGTCTTATGCGAGCGCCGCTGCTAGCAGTGCTTGCGTGACCATCAATGGAAACACCAAGGTGGCCGGCCCACCACCGCCGGCGGTCATAATCTACCCGGTCAAACTGGAGGGAGCCACTGCGGAACACACTAAGACCGTCTTTTTGGAGACTTTAAATCCTGTCGATGACGGATTCAGACCAGTATGGCTACGGAGAGTGCGAGGCGCGGGCGTCCTGCTGGAAACCGCCAGCGCAAAGGGATTAGAAAAAATCAAGGACGCTAAAAGCAAACTTGAGGCAAAGGGACTGAAGCTAGTAGAGCCCACTGGACAACTGCCCAAAATTGTGATTTGCGATGTGCCGAGGAATATATAGAAGTAAGAGGGCAAATGTGCAGTCACAAAAGAGGCGTTCACTAAGAACATAAAGAGGTTAACTGTATTTGGTAGGAGAGAAGGGCCTACTGTAAACTGCATCTATCTGGTACAACCGGCTGTACGAACAATACTGATCGACGCGGGTCTATGTTTTATAGGATGGGCGGCATGCAGGGTGCGTGACTACGTGGGCGCAACAAGGTGCTTTAACCGCCACTTGTATGGGCACCTTAGAAAGTTCTGCAAATCCACAGTGACTATTTGCAGACACTGTACTAAATCAGGACACTCGGATGACACATGCCCTGAAAAATCGGGCCCGGAAAAAAAATAAAAGTTACGTCAAAGAACTTTCTTTTTTTATAGCTAATAAAATAAAAAACGCATTTTTTTTTAATTTTTTTTTTTTTGATCTCCTTTTAAAAAAATTTGGTAAAATACTTAACATAATTTTAATTCCTATTTTACCTTTGTAATAAGACCCCTTTGATGTTTATAAAATATCTACATGGGTGATATAAAAATAGCTGCTGATTCGCGGTCAGTGATTGCCGCTGTAATATATATGATGATAATGATATATTTTATAAAACCATCACAGTTATTTGTGGGAGAAACCGCAAAAGCAGAATGACGCATTTGAAGATATAAGATATTGAAGACGTAATAAACCAAATGTAACCCTGTAAAAATGGAGTTCTATGTAACAAACTTAACTTCAAATTTTTCGACATCATTTTTTTTTTAATATAATAATATAAAATTATAAATAATAGTAGTAATATTAATAATTGGTTAATTTATATAGCGCCGTTTTCGCGAGTACTCACCTCAAGGGCGCTTTAAATGTACTTGTACAAATTTCTTCAAAAATGCTCATACAACTTTATTACAAGAGAAAAGCAAACATTTATATGCATTATTCTATCTTTCTTTATCCTGGAAAAAGTTATTTGAAACAAACCTAATAAATAAAACAAAACAAAAAATTATCTTTATATTTTTCTACATTGAAAAATATAATTAATGATATTATAATAGAAATTTGATCGGGCAACACTAAATTTCAGTTGAATAAATTTGTTGTTTTTGCCGGGCCTCGTGATCGGGATCCCCTCACCATTCTAATTTATTTGCTGTTGCTGCACCTCTCATGAGCTTTGTTATGGGAAAATAGCCCTATTCGAGAGGCACTCTCTCCCACATACTTCACATAGGAAGCTGTCAGGTTGTGTTGGGTGGTCCCATTGACGCATGGTTGCGGCTCGCTGCTCATTTTTTAATCGTCTGGCCGCTGCAACACCATCATCTCGAGAGCAAACTCTCCTCACGATCTTGTGCCAGCTGCTCCCAGTTCTCGGGTGTTCCACACAGGCTCAGCGATTCTCGGAGACAGTCTTTATACCTTTTCTTCTGTCCTCCGGCCTTTCTCTTGCCCACTATCTCCCCATATAAGACCCGCTTCGGAAGTCTGTCATCGCCCATGCGTAACGCGTGTCCCGTCCATTTTGGTATTTTGGCAGACATTTAGAGCGACACAGAACTGTAACGTTAGATATATGGTCGCTCCAGTGGATCTGTAGAATGCGACGAAGGAATCGTTGGTGGAACATTTCCGACTCCTAACGTGTCTTCTATAGGGTACCCAAACCTCCATTCCATACAGAAGTATGGGAAGCACAGTAGCTTTGTAGACCGATATCTTTATTTGCTGGGAAATATCTCTGCTATTATTTAGTTTGGCGACAGCCGCTGAAGCATTTTTTATATGGTTCTTTAGCTCATCATCAAGTGAGGAATTTGATGTTAGGATGCTGCCTAGATAGGTAAAGCTGGGTACATTCTCCAGTGGTACTCCTCCCACTCTGATATCCGATAAATCTATTGTCCCATTATCTGCAGCGCATGTTACTGTGTATTTTTTTTTTACGTTTACTTCTAGGCCAAACATCTGGTATACCTCAATAATTTCCTAGACGTCTTCTTATGAATGGGCAACCAGGGCACAGTCATCAGCATAGTACAGTTCTGTGATGTATGAGTGAGAGACTTTACCTTTCGCACGCTATCTCCGCAGGTTGTGCACTCCCCCGTCCATCTGTATCGCACTTCCACCTGTATCACACTTCAATACCTGTGACACAGAGTCTTCTATCAACAACATGAAGGCTGTCATATATGCATTGAACAGTGTATGTGCGAGCACGCATCTTTCTCGCACTCCTTAACCAAATTATTATTAAAATATTAGTATCGAATACGTCTGTTTCCATATTTCCAAGTGACACTGTACATTCAGTGCAGGTATGTAATTGGGCCAGAAGTTCCGTAAGAAGAGGTGGGTGCCAAGTTTCTTCAATATTTTCCACAGCATATCTCTATTGACCGAGTCAAAAGCTTTCGCCAGGTCAACAAAGGCGGCGAAGAGATGCCAACTTTGCTTTGACATTCCTCCTGTAGTTGTCTAATAGTAAATACCATGTCCACTGTACTTCGGGCAGCTGGGAACCCAGCCTGTGACTCTGGTGTAATTTTCTCAAAGACCTTGATGAGCCTGTTAACAATAATCCTGCTGAAGATCCTCCCCCGCAACCGACAGCATGGCGATACCTCGGTAATTTTCCTCGCGTATAATACCTCGCAATCCAGTTTGTCTCCTTTGCGTTTGTAGACATTGACAATTTGTGATCCGCAAAATGCATGCGGAACGCTTTTTGATTGCCATGAGTGCAGTATAAGGTGAACTGCAGCTGTCACTGAGTCTCCACCATACTTGAATATTTCTGAAGGGACGCCATCCTTTCATTCTTCATCTGGTGTATTGCTGCATTGACCTCAATAATACTCAGCTCCTTATTGAGCGGCATAACAGGGCTATACTGGGGGAGCTAATCAAGCAGTTGAGGATTTACAGGCTGGTTTTGGTTAAGAAGTTCAACATAGTATTTCCTCTAGCGGTTCCTTATCTCTTCTTCATCAGTTAGCACGGTCCCATCTTTACTTTTAACGGGTAGTATGGGACTGTGACTAGGGCCATACGCAATTTTCAGCCCTTCAAAGAATCCTCTCTGGTCTTTTTTGTCCACAAGTAATTGTATTTCCTGGGCCTTCTTCTGTTACCAGCTTTTTTTGAGTTCCCGCGTACATCACTGCTCGTCTGCCTTCTTGGCTCTATATATACTTTGAAGGTCTTTAGACTTGGGATTTTTCAGGCATCGAGCAAATGCCTTTCTGTTTTCATTAATAACCAAGGATATTTCTTCATCACAGTCTTGGAACATTCTGCCGACTTCACTTGAGGCTTTTTGTGTAGGGCTATGTTGAAACTTTTATATTGAGCATCAATCGTGCTTGAGTACACCCTGGTGTTTATTTTGTCTGCGATAGCCGTGGCAATTGTTCTTGCACCACCACGGACTGTTTTGGATGTTTTTGACATAATAATTCAGTATATATTGGAAATTAAGATGTCAGAGCTCGTATTGTTTCATGCGTACATACATATGTAATGGAACTGAACGACAGGGCTAGGGGTTACTGCCGGGTGTGGGCGGCGTGGGTTTTAGTTCCAAAATCGCCGCGTCAACCTATAGCGTATATATTCTGATATAAATAAATAATAAAAACCCTCATTT
>JADDOH010015036.1:0-14394 GCA_016648135.1 Agrypnia vestita
TACATTTCTTCAAAAAAGTCCTTCCATCTATCTTTTATTTCATTCTCGTTTCTAAGCATCTTTCCATTCTTTGACATAATAGCATTCACACAACCTCTTTTCGTACCACTTCGAGACTTTTTAACTTCCTTCCAAAAGATCTTGATATTCTCTTGGAATTTCTGAGTCAATTTAAGACCCTCGTCCTTCCTCAAACGCTCCTTTCTTTCTTTCACTCCGTGCTTTACCTTTTTCTTACATACAATATATACATCCTTTGCTAGAGTATATCCATTCACATCTCCATTCTTTGATGCCAAGAGGTTACACCACGCTTTTTTCTTCTCATTTATAAGATCTCTAATCTCGTCATCCCACCATGCATCTCCTTTCTTCTTCCTTCCTTGGACGGTCACACCGCACACTTCCTTGGCTGACTCATACAGGCTCTTTTTGATGTGTTCCCATGCACTATCAATATTGAGCTCTTCCATACATTTCTCATTTAACCTTTCAGCGGTTTTCCTTTCAAACTTTTCCCTGGTATCCTTTTCTTGCAATCTTTCGATTTTGACCCTAGTCGGGGCTACCACTGTTTTCTCACTTGGACCAGCGAATTTCTTACTAGAACCGAAAAAATATTGAATTTTTTTATTGCATTGCCAGAAATGGACCTTGATGGATTCACACTGTGAAAAAGAAGTTTAAATTTCATCGCGTTTGGTCACAATCTTCAATTTTGTGAGAAACACATTACGCTAATTTTCTCAAATGGACCAGCAAATTTCTTACTAGGACCGCAAAAAATATTGAATTTTTTTGTTGCATTGCCAGCAATGGATGTTGCTCGATGCACACTGTGAATATGAAGTTGAAATTTCATCGCCTTTGGTCACAATCTTCAATTTTGTAAGAAACACATTACGCTAATTTTCTCACTTGGACCAGCAAATTTCTTACTAGGAACGAAAAAATATTGAATTTTTTTATTGCATTGCCAGAAATGGACATTGATGGATGCACACTGTGAAAATGAAGTTAAAATTTCATTGCATTTGGTCACAATCTTCAATTTTGTGAGAAACACATACGCTAATTTTCTCAATTGGACCAGCAAATTTCTTACTAGGACCGCAAAAAATATTGAATTTTTTTGTTGCATTGCCAGCAATGGATGTTGCTCGATGCACACTGTGAATATGAAGTTTCAATTTCATCGCGTTTGGTCACAATATTCAATTTTTTAAGAAACAAATTACGCTAATTTTCTCACTTGGACCAGCAAATTTCTTACTAGGACCGAAAAAATATTGAATTTTTTTATTGCATTGCCAGAAATGGACCTTGATGGATGCACACTGTGAAAATGAAGTTAAAATTTCATTGCATTTGGTCACAATCTTCAATTTTGTGAGAAACACATACCGCTAATTTTCTCACTTGGACCAGCAAATTTCTTACCAGGACCGCAAAAAATATATTTTTTTTTTATTGCATTGCCAGCAATGGGTTTAAATGGATGCACACTGTGAAAATGAAGTTCAAATTTCAATGCCTTTGGTCACAATCTTCAATTGTGTGAGAAACACATAACGCTAATTTTCTCAATTGGACCAGCAAATTTCTTACTAGGACCGCAAAAAATATTGAATTTTTTTGTTGCATTGCCAGCAATGGATGTTGCTCGATGAACACTGTGAAAATGAAGTTTCAATTTCATCGCGTTTGGTCACAATCTTCAATTGTGTGAGAAACACATAACGCTAATTTTCTCACTTGGACCAGCGAATTTCTTACTAAAACCGAAAAAATATTGAATTTTTTTATTGCATTGCCAGAAATGGACCTTGATGGATTCACACTGTGAAAAAGAAGTTTAAATTTCATCGCGTTTTGTCACAATCTTCAATTTTGTGAGAAACACATACCGCTAATTTTCTCACTTGGACCAGCAAATTTCTTACCAGGACCGCAAAAAATATATATTTTTTTTATTGCATTGCCAGCAATGGGTTTAAATGGATGCACACTGTGAAAATGAAGTTCAAATTTCAATGCCTTTGGTCACAATCTTCAATTTTGTGAGAAACACATTACGATAATTTTCTCAATTGGACCATCAAATTTCTTACTAGGACCGCAAAAAATATTGAATTTTTTTGTTGCATTGCCAGCAATGGATGTTGCTTGATGCACACTGTGAAAATGAAGTTTCAATTTCATCGCGTTTGGTCACAATCTTCAATTTTGTGAGAAACACATTACGCTAATTTTCTCAATTGGACCAGCAAATTTCTTACTAGGACCGCAAAAAATATTGAATTTTTTTGTTGCATTGCCAGCAATGGATGTTGCTCGATGCACACTGTGAATATGAAGTTGAAATTTCATCGCCTTTGGTCACAATCTTCAATTTTGTAAGAAACACATTACGCTAATTTTCTCACTTGGACCAGCAAATTTCTTACTAGGAACGGAAAAATATTGAATTTTTTTATTGCATTGCCAGAAATGGACATTGATGGATGCACACTGTGAAAATGAAGTTAAAATTTCATTGCATTTGGTCACAATCTTCAATTTTGTGAGAAACACATTACGCTAATTTTCTCAATTGGACCAGCAAATTTCTTACTAGGACCGCAAAAAATATTGAATTTTTTTGTTGCATTGCCAGCAATGGATGTTGCTTGATGCACACTGTGAAAATGAAGTTAAAATTTCATTGCATTTGGTCACAATCTTCAATTTTGTAAGAAACACATTACGCTAATTTTCTCACTTGGACCAGCAAATTTCTTACTAGGAACTAAAAAATATTGAATTTTTTTATTGCATTGCCAGAAATGGACCTTGATGGATTCACATTGTGAAAAAGAAGTTTAAATTTCATCGCGTTTGGTCACAATCTTCAATTTTGTGAGAAACACATTACGCTAATTTTCTCAATTGGACCAGCAAATTTCTTACCAGGACCGCAAAAAATATTTTTTTTTTATTGCATTGCCAGCAATGGGTTTAACTGGATGCACACTGTGAAAATGAAGTTCAAATTTCAATGCCTTTGGTCACAATCTTCAATTTTGTGAGAAACACATAACGCTAATTTTCTCACTTGGACCAGCAAATTTCTTACTAGGACCGCAAAAAATATATATTTTTTTATTGCATTGCCAGCAATGGGTTTAACTGGATGCACACTGTGAAAATGAAGTTCAAATTTCAATGCCTTTGGTCACAATCTTCAATTTTGTGAGAAACACATAACGCTTATTGTCTCACTTGGACCAGCAAATTTCATACTAGGACCGAAGAAAATATTGAATTTTTTTATTGCATTGCCAGAAATGGACCTTGATGGATTCACATTGTGAAAAAGAAGTTTAAATTTCATCGCGTTTGGTCACAATCTTCAATTTTGTGAGAAACACATTACGCTAATTTTCTCAATTGGACCAGCAAATTTCTTACTAGGACCGCAAAAAATATTGAATTTTTTTGTTGCATTGCCAGCAATGGATGTTGCTCGATGTACACTGTGAATATGAAGTTAAAATTTCATCGCGTTTGGTCACAATCTTCAATTTTGTAAGAAACACATTACGCTAATTTTCTCACTTGGACCAGCAAATTTCTTACTAGGAACGAAAAAATATTGAATTTTTTTATTGCATTAACAGAAATGGACATTGATGGATGCACACTGTGAAAATGAAGTTAAAATTTCATTGCATTTGGTCACAATCTTCAATTTTGTGAGAAACACATACCGCTAATTTTCTCACTTGGACCAGCAAATTTCTTACCAGGACCGAAAAAAATATTTTTTTTTTTTTGCATTGCCAGCAATGGGTTTAACTGGATGCACACTGTGAAAATGAAGTTCACATTTCAATGCCTTTGGTCACAATCTTCAATTTTGTGCGAAACACATAACGCTAATTTTCTCACTTGGACCAGCAAATTTCTTACTAGAACCGCAAAAAATATTTTTTTTTTTTATTGCATTGCCAGCAATGGATGTTGCTCGATGCATACTGTGAAAATGAAGTTTCAATTTCATTGCATTTGGTCACAATCTTCAATTTTGTGAGTAACACATACCGCTAATTTTCTCACTTGTACCAGCAAATTTCTTACTAGGACCGAAAAAATATTGAATTTTTTTATTGCATTGCCAGAAATGGACCTTGATGGATGCACACTGTGAAAATGAAGTTAAAATTTCATTGCATTTGGTCACAATCTTCAATTTTGTGAGAAACACATACCGCTAATTTTCTCACTTGGACCAGCAAATTTCTTACTAGGACCGCAAAAAATATTGAATTTTTTTATTGCATTGCCAGCAATTGAATTGCTGGATGCACACTGTGAAAATGCAGTTTAAATTTCATCGCGTTTGGTCACAATCTTCAATTTTGTGAGAAACACATAACGCTAATTTTCTCACTTGGACCAGCAAATTTCTTACTAGGACCGCAAAAAATATATATTTTTTTTTTATTGCATTGCCAGCAATGGATGATGCTCGATGCACACTGTGAAAATGAAGTTTCAATTTCGTCGCGTTTGTTCACAATCTTCAATTTTTTAAGAAACACATAACGCTAATTTTCTCACTTGGACCAGCGAATTTCTTACTAGAACCGAAAAAATATTGAATTTTTTTATTGCATTGCCAGAAATGGACCTTGATGGATTCACACTGTGAAAAAGAAGTTTAAATTTCATCGCGTTTGGTCACAATCTTCAATTTTGTGAGAAACACATTACGCTAATTTTCTCAATTGGACCAGCAAATTTCTTACTAGGACCGCAAAAAATATATATTTTTTTTATTGCATTGCCAGCAATGGGTATAACTGGATGCACACTGTGAAAATGAAGTTAAAATTTCATTGCATTTGGTCACAATCTTCAATTTTGTGAGAAACACATACCGCTAATTTTCTCACTTGGACCAGCAAATTTCTTACTAGGACCGCAAAAAATATATTTTTTTTTTATTGCATCGCCAGCAATGGACTTTGATGGATGCACACTGTGAAAATGAAGTTAAAATTTCATTGTATTTGGTCACAATCTTCAATTTTTTGAGAAACACATACCGCTAATTTTCTCACTTGGACCAGCAAATTTCTTACTACGACCGCAAAAAATATTAATTTTTTTTATTGCATTGCCAGCAATGAATATTGCGGGATGCACACTGTGAAAATGAAGTTTCAATTTCATCGCGTTTGGTCACAATCTTCAATTTTGTAAGAAACACATTATGTTAATTTTCTCACTTGGACGAGCAAATTTCTTACTAGGACCGCAAAAAATATTAATTTTTTTGTTGCATTCCAAGCAATGGATGTTGCTGGATGCACACTGTGAAAATAAACTTTAAATTTCATCGTGCTTGGTCACAATCTTCAATTTTGTGAAAAACACATAACGCTAATTTTCTCAATTGGACCAGCAAATTTCTTTCTAAGACCGCAAAAAATATTGAATTTTTTTTTCCATTGCCAGAAATGGACCTTGATGGATGCACACTGTGAAAACGAAGTTTAAATTTCATCGCGTTTGGTCACAATCTTCAATTTTGTGAGAAACACATTACGTTAATTTTCTCAATTGGACCAGCAAATTTCTTACTAGGACCGCAAAAAATCTTAATTTTTTTATTGCATTGCCAGCAATGAATATTGCTGGATGCACACTGTGAAAATGAAGTTTCAATTTCATCGCGTTTGGTCACAATCTTCAATTTTGTAAGAAACACATTACGCTAATTTTCTCACTTGGACCAGCAAATTTCTTACTAGGTCCGCAAAAAATATTAATTTTTTTATTGCATTGCCAGCAATGAATATTGCTGGATGCACACTGTGAAAATGAAGTTAAAATTTCAATGCCTTTGGTCACAATCTTCAATTATGTGAGAAACACATACCGCTAATTTTCTCACTTGGACCAGCAAATTTCTTACTAGGACCGCAAAAAATATTGAATTTTTCTATTCCATTGCCAGAAATGGACCTTGATGGATGCACACTGTGATAACGAAGTTTAAATTTCATCGCGTTTGGTCACAATCTTCAATTTTGTGAGAAACACATTACTCTAATTTTCTCACTTGGACCAGCAAATTTCTTACTAGGACCGCAAAAAATTTTTTTTTTTTTTATTGCTTTGCCAGCAATGGATATTGCTGGATACACACTGTGAAAATGAAGTTAAAATTTCAATGCCTTTGGTCACAATCTTCAATTTTGTGAGAAACACATAACGCTAATTTTCTCACTTGGACCAGCAAATTTCTTACTAGGACCGCAAAAAATATTAATTTTTTTTATTGCATCGCCAGCAATGGATATTGCTGGATACACACTGTGAAAATGAAGTTTAAATTTCATCGCGTTTTGTCACAATCTTCACTTTTGTGAGAAACACATAACGCAAATTTTCTCAATTGGACCAGCAAATTTCTATCTAGGACCGTAAAAAATATTGAATTATTTTTATGCATTGCCAGAAATGGATATTACTGGATGCACACTGTGAAAATGAAGTTTCAATTTCATCGCGTTTGGTCACAATCTTCAATTTTGTGAGAAACACATTACGCTAATTTTCTCAATTGGACCAGCAAATTTCTTACTAGGACCGCAAAAAATATTGAATTTTTTTGTTGCATTGCCAGCAATGGATGTTGCTCGATGCACACTGTGAAAATAAACTTTAAATTTCATCGTGCTTGGTCACAATCTTTTATTTTGTGAAAAACACATAACGCTAATTTTCTCAATTGGACCAGAAAATTTCTTTCTAGGACCGCAAAAAATATTGAATTTTTTTATTGCATTGCCAGAAATGAATATTGCTGGATGCACACTGTGAAAATGAAGAGTCAATTTCATCGCGTTTGGTCACAATCTTCAATTTTGTAAGAAACACATTACGCTAATTTTCTCACTTGGACCAGAAATTTCTTACTAGGACCGAAAAAATATTAAATTTTTTTATTGCATTGCCAGAAATAAACCTCGATGGATGCACACTGTGAAAATGAAGTTAAAATTTCAATGCATTTTGTCACAATCTTCAATTTTGTGAGAAACACATAACGCTAATTTTCTCACTTGGACCAGCAAATTTCTTACTAGGACCGCAAAAAATATTGAATTTTTTTATTCCATTGCCAGAAATGGACCTTGATGGATGCACACTGTGATAACGAAGTTTAAATTTCATCGCAATTGGTCACAATCTTCAATTTTTAGAGAAACACATTACGCTAATTTTCTCACTTGGACAAGCAAATATCTTACTAGGACCGAAGAAAATATTGAATTTTTTTATTGCATTGCCAGCAATGAATCTTGCTGGATGCACACTGTGAAAATGAAGTTTCAATTTCATCGCGTTTGGTCACAATCTTCAATTTTTTAAGAAACACATTACGCTAATTTTCTCACATGGACCAGCGAATTTTTTACTAGGACCGAAAAAAAAATTAAATTTTTTTATTGCATTGCCAGCAATGAATCTTGCTGGATGCACACTGTGAAAATGAAGTTAAAATTTCATTGCATTTGGTCACAATCTTCAATTTTGTGAGAAACACATACCGCTAATTTTCTCACTTTGACCAGAAAATTTCTTACTAGGACAGCAAAAATATTGAATTTTTTTAGTCCATTTCCAGAAATGGACCTTGATGGATGCACACTGTTATAATGAAGTTTTAATTTCATCGCGTTTGGTCACAATCTTCAATTTTGTGAGAAACACATTGTAATGATCCTGATGAGGTAGATAGTAGGTCCTAATCATATGACGGTATTTTCTAGAGATGTTTTCTATTATATGAAAACATATTATACAGTCGTAAAATAGTTGACGCGAGTTGAATTTACTATTATATATTATTTCATTTCGATCTCCTGGTTGCGGCCAACCACTGTGATGACCCACGGTAGATAGTAGGGCATCGCGGCCTTGATACATTTATAATAATTTAGTATTGTTCCTGGTCCGGCACCAGAGTTAGACATCCTATGATGGTGTGTGTTGAATATATAAGGCGAAGCAAATTTATAATACAAATCATTCCATTGCAACTCAATGTAAATCATATTCTTTTCACGGCTAACGATGTAAGATGACCCTAATGTGGGTCCTACTAAATAATGAAGGTTAGTAAGTAGCAAACCGTCGCGTTAAAAATACAATATATTGGATTATCAAATATTTCATTATTCTTATATGTGAGCGCGCGCGATTGAGCGACAGGATGCAACCGGTCGACTTCAACCATATGATGTAGCGATACAGTTGTTAAAATTAAATATTCAATACAGAAATATTACTACTACTAAAATTCAACTTTTCATATGAAATAATGTTCTATACTATCAGAAATTACTCTAAACGATAAATTAACTAAAAATACGTATTAACTTAAAATAATATTAAATAATATAAATTTCATTGCAATGAATAAAGTCATTTGCCGTATGATGTTAGCGAAAATAGTTGTATGGCTCGGGTGGCAACGGCTGAGGTCGACAGATACGCTGTAGCTATAAAAGGATCGCGGAATAAAATATTATACCTTCTATGAAATATTATAAATAATGTATTCTATACAATATTAATACTCTGCCTGTGCTAACTATACATTTAACTAAAATATATATTATTAACTGGAAATAATTATTCTGTGAAAATTGCGCTTTTGAATGCAATATTAACTAAAAATATTAACTAAAAATATTTCTAACATCTTGGGTTCGCAGACGAAATCGATAATACCTAATGCCCTTTGCATTTACTAAGTATATTACCTAAATAGCCACAGCTATACCATCCTGTCCGTCAGGGACGAAACATAAAACACAGTTATATTCCTAAAAGTGCTACCTCTTACGCGACAAAAATACCTATTGCAGTCGGGCTATGAATATGAACTATTTCCGCCTCATAATGGCGCCTGGAACCAATACTAAAAACCTCACTAGAAATAATAAATGCGACTAAATCTCGATAAATACAATATATACTATTCGTAATACGTCGTTGAATTGGCACATGAATCGTCTAATGGATGAAGGACCCCGTTGTGTATCGTAATAACTTCAAATTCTTTTATAGGAGCAGTGTGGAAACAATTGCATAATATTACGTAATAAAAACATCTAACGAACCTAATAATCTATACATTTATGTTACAATAAAATACGTTCACTAGAAAGAATTCGTGTATTAGAAATAAAACATTTTCGATTTGAGACAAACCAGTAAAATCGTTCGAACGGCGCAAAGGGAAAAATTCACACATATTAAATAACACTGAAATTAATAATTATAAACACTTTGTATTAGCATATTCTTACCTTGAATGGTTCCGTCTTAGACGTGCATGAACCTGTTCATATTAATTCCGTGGGAAAATAATACATATATTTGCTATCTACGAAATAAGACATTTTTGAAGCGAAACTTCTTTATAAATAAGTAGATAAGGTCTCGGGGATGGTTTGTTCGAAAGGATTCTACAACAGCCCGTGAGTTTATATGAAATAATAGTTTCTTTGAATGCTAAATTTTGGTTTTTTAAAACCCTCAGCATCTCTGCTGAGAGGGGTAGAGGCTCCGCGCCCGCCTAAACCCGGTGGCCGACTTCCTAAGTGACTAAACGGCCCCCCTTGTTCCTCCGGAACTTACTGCATCCCGAGACTCTATCTCTTCTTTACGAGATGTGATCCTGTGACGCCTCTCTTTTAGGCTTATGATTGAGATGTACGTACTCTTTTGGTACGAGTTTCTGATGATGGGTGTTGTCTTGAGGCGCCTTTCTTTTAGGCCGGTGTTTGAAGAATCATGTACTCTTTTGGTACGAATTGATGACGACATTAGCCTCCTTTGCGGGCATAGTCAGCGATGTTACAAATTATTGTGCAATCTCATTATGCCTTTTCAGAGCGGCGTCCCACGATTCTGCATCTTGCAACATTTACTTTGGACAAATGTTAGAGTGTTAGTAACATATTTATAATATCCCAGCTATTCCATATGAGTGAATGATTTTTATATTTATTCTGGCCCTGTCTTTCTTACAGAGGACGAAATAGAAGTTAACGTTTTCTATCAAGGTTTTACAGCATTCAAGCATGGAAATCCTTCCAAAGACATAGGGAACCTTTTTGTTGGTTAAAGTAGTTTGCGCCAGATGAGGTTAGGTGGTCGGTTTATTGACGACCCCGAGCAACAAGGAGGACCCCGCCTTTAAGGGGCCCTGCAGGGGCTTGTGCGGGTTCCACGCCCAAGTGCCGGCAATCATCCACCCCTCAGCCAGCTAGGCTAACATAAACCAGATATCCCCAATCTTTAGTTAGATCTCCCCATTCTGTCCTTTACTCGTCATTCTGAAGCCACTTATTAAGCTGAATATACCGAGGTACTCGATTCATAAAGAGTTAGTTGTAGACCGAGTGTAATGATTGCGCAATACCTACGCAATACAGTAATTATTATAATGCTACTAAGTAATTCATATATAAATCCGTGTATTCAATTTTAGTACAAATAGTATGAAAATCCCCATACTTTAAAATATATTCGTTCGGAAGAATTTCTCGTACGATTTGGATTGATATCTGGTTATGCAATACATAACGCGTCGACAATTATTATGAATCTATTAAGCACTGCTTATAGAGCTCCGTAAAATCAATTGTTAATACAAATGGTATGAAAATCCCCATGCATCAAAATATATTCGTTTGGGAGATATTCCCGTACGAATTGAGCCAAGATCACACAAGAAATCGTGATATTAATTATACATTATTGCTCCGATTTTAAATCTTCCCAAAATAAATACATTTCAATAGTGAAAATAATTAATCGATAGATAATATAAATGTGTTCCTTAGCTGTTACACAGTGGCGGTATGATCCTCTCTGGTACTGATGAATGGTAGATTCCTCCATACGTCCGGGCAGCAACTCCGTCCGCAAATGCTGTTCTGGAACTCAGGGCTCCGTCGGTAGTCTGTTGGGCAGCGCTCCCGCTCGCAAGTCTGGTCTCGAACTGAAGGGGCTGAGTATCTCGTGTTCGCTCCTTTTATACTCTCGATTGCACCATATCTTCGAAATCCACGCTAGTGCAGTGACTCATCCTATGAGCGATGACCTCACCGCCGGCGCTCGCCATTGGCCGGATTCAGTCAACAGGACGGTCGCCTCCGGCTCAACCCGTCGAAGGCAAAGCGCGCCTGTGATTGGTCCGTTTCGTTAAAATAATAGTTAAGCACCCGCTACACGCGAGACTTACTGTTCTGATTCATAAATAATAAAGGCTCGTTCGCACCTACTCACAAGGTCGAGTCTATTAGGATTGGCAAACGATATTAATTTAACACAGAATTATATCTATGGTATTATAAAGATCTAAGAAATATTACTTGTATAGCTGAATATTCAATATTTTGTTAGCCTCTTGTAATACATAGAATCTTAAGAAGAAATATATCAGGCTTTTACTTTTAAACGATTCCAAACAGAAGAAATATATTTTTGATGTCCATACTTGACTTTTTTGAATATTATTATTTTAAGATTTTCTAAATTTATTAAATCTATCTGGTCGGGCCATATCTATATTTGGAATGTATAGCGAACGCCTTTCATTGAGAAATTAGGCAAGCCGCGTTACCTGTCTCCGCCAATGACGCGAGACCCAGCAGGGCCGGCTGTAGTACATATTGGACCGCCGCTGTGAGTACATACTCGTTCGCCATCGCCGCCGTGTGACATTTTTTACGCACGTTCCGCAATAACCTCAATTTGTCGTTCGATCTTAAAACCGCCTTTTCAAATCCGTTCTTCGCAGTGGATTTGTTTACATTATTGGTGAAGACGGCCACCCGCATCTACAGTCCACTCAATCGCATTTCATCAGGTCGCAGTTCAATAAATCGAAGATAACCAGGAGGTAAGTGTCTTGCATGTTTTCTCAGTTACGGGCCTTTCGCTACGTATTGGACATCTTGCTTGCCCCTTGGAAGTTTCCGTATAGTTGGACGCTCAAAGCGCACCATTTAAACCATAACCTAACCGCCTCACCATATAATTTTGGTACCTTCGACCGGAGATCGATCCATATACAAAGGTCGAACGAACGAATTAATATATTCATACATCCGACTATATCGTATTGAGCAACTCCATTATCGCAATTTTCATAATATTTGTTCAGTGAAATAATTACGCAGCGTGATATTTGTCGATATAAATATCGTTTAATATTTTTTCAGCTACTTTTACTTGACAGTGTTATTCACGCACGGATACTTTGCACTTGTAACAAAGTTATAGAATTGTTTATTTCGAATAAAATATTAAATAAATTCGGTATTCAAACATATTAAATAACAATTTTAACATAACATAACATAACAAATAACATTTCACAAGTGAGTATTTTAGAATAAATACGAACTTATTGTTAGATCACTGAAGTACCTCCCGATAAAAAATATTCAAAATGTCGCAGATAAATAGATTGAAATCTTTAGAAGCAAAACGGGACGCTGTTTTCGCTCACGTAAACATGATGTACGAAAAATCAAAACGGATTTCGTCTGAGAATACAAGGACGACAGAGTCATTCTTGGCAGACATACAAACGATTGATGAAACAAAAACGCAGTTCACCGCCGTTTCAGATGAAATAAATATATTGAATTTAGAATTGAATCCTGACTTTGTACCGGATTATCAAAAACTTATTGCATTTGATGGGATCATCTCTCATATCAAATTTAAAAAATCCCAACTTTCGGAAACAAAGTTGCAAGAGGCTCCTGTATTGGATAGTCCAATGAAGTTGCCGGCTATTCAAATTCCGTCATTTGATGGCAACCAGGAGAACTGGCCCATTTTTTATGAAACGTTTAAGGCCAACATTCATCAAAATAAACTATTAACGCAATCACAGAAAATGCAATATTTAATTTCAAAATTATCGCACGGCGCTCTTTATTTGACATCAGGGGTACTTCCTACGGGAGAAAATTACAATTCTTTATGGAATAGCCTCGTACAAAAATATCAGGATAGAAGGGCGTTGGGTTGTTATTACTTAAAAAATATTTTCGAAATAAAATATGTCAACACCGCTGGTGGCTTAAACGCGTTTATTGAGAAATACTCTGCGTCCGTTTCCGCTTTGAAACAGCTGGGAATCGAAGATCTAACAGACTTCATTTTTTTGTATTCCGCGTTATCGAAATTGGATAGCCAAACTTCACAAATGTTCGAGATGACGCAACGTGAAAAGGAAATTCCCGCTTACCAAGATCTGGTAGAATTTTTACGAAGTCAGGTGAAAATTTTAGAACGTACATCTACTAGCAACACCGCTTCTGTTCGATATGGTCAAAATAATTTAAATAAAAATAAGACTTACAAATCTTTCTTGACTAAAAGTACTGGAAATAATTGCTTACTATGTTTGAGAGAAGATCATAAACATTTGTACGAATGTCCAAAGTACAAAGGCATGCCGATAAACGAACGCTTTAATTTCATAAAGACCAAAAATGGTTGTATTAACTGTCTAAGTTACTCGCACATTATAAAAAATTGCAAATCAACGCGTAATTGCAAAAAATGCAATAAACGTCATAATACGCTTCTTCATTTTGAAGATAATAATCGAGATGATGCGCATCCAGTAGCATCTATATCACTGGTTACCGCGCGAGAAACCAGTCAAAATCTTATTCGCCTAGTGCTAATATTTTATTGTCGACGGCCCAAGTATTAGCTTACAAAAATCAAAATGAAAAACGGTTAATACGATGTCTAATTGATAGTGCATCGCAAAATCATTTGCTCACAGTAGCGTGCTGAGATGAGTTAAATTTAAAAATCTCGCCGCTTTACAATGCGGTCCTCAAGGGTGTAGGCAATAGCTCGCGTCCAATAAAAGGATACACTAATTTCATCATACAATCAAGAGTAAATTCACAGACTTATAATATCCAGGCTTTGGTTGTTGACAAAATCACCAATAACCTACCTGTGCAATACATTGACACGGCAAATCTGGCTTATTTAAAAAATGTTCAACTCGCTGACACGGATTGGAATATACCGAAGCCGATCGATTTAGTTTTAGGTGCAGAATTATTCCCGTATCTTATATTAGGTGGTCGAATAAACGCACCCTCTCCCGCTCCGCCGTTGTTAGAAACGACTTTAGGCTACATCATAATGGGCGAGATGTCTATGGAAAATCCCAAAAAGGAAGATTCTACTTTAACTCTTCTATCTCTAAATGATGGTGATTTACAGACTTCTCTGCAAAGTGTTTGGCATCTAGAAGAGATTCCAACTAGGCAGTTCCTG